>JAGDYQ010000071.1:186523-199456 GCA_021962125.1 Bulinus truncatus | reverse complement strand
TTTTTTTTTTCTTTTGCTTTGTTCTAAATGTACAGTGCATTTAAAACAAATAAGTGGAATCTCCCTCCCAAATAGTGTTTGTTTTTTGTGAAAGATATATTTCTGCTGGATATGTCTCTATGATGAGGCTTTGGGATTATATTAGTAGTTGTATCTTTAACACATTTTTGATCCACGAATAGTTCAACTGGATCACTAAAATTTTAACTCATGACAATTTAATTGAAATGAAGAAACAAGCGGTCAGTACACATGTACCATTTCTGCATTTTAATAAAAGGTGCACTGTCATGTGTTGGTATTGTGTAAGGATATGTGTCGAGGTGAAGATGGTTGAATGGAAACTGTTCTAGATGTTTTAGAGTGAAAGAGTAGGTCTACTCAGCTTGAGGAGAAAAAAGATGTTATTTGCTCAATACAGGTGCAGGGATCAATAGGGAAGAGAGTGAAAGACATGCAGAATTTTTGTGAATGTTGGAGTTCAATTGTGAGGAAGGCGGTCTGAGTTATGAATTCAGAAGATGAGGTGTTACTGATAGATAGGAAGAAATGAAGTGTGGAGATTGTAGTAGTGGATATTTGCGTTCTTCATTTTGTATTTTATGGACTTTATTGATAACTTTATTCTGCTCAACCATGAGTTGTTATCGGAGTGATAGTGAGGATGTGTTACACATGAACTGGGGACACTCAGTTGATAATGTGAACAGCTTGTACGCTTCCACAACAAGAACCTATTTCATAACCTGACATTTCCAATGCAGAAGAATCATTTCACCACTGTTCCAATCTTCAAAAATGGATTCTGCACAATAGAAGTTTTATGAAGAAAAGTAATTCCACAGCTGATATCATTTGAATGAAAAATCAGTTTTAAAAAAAAAGCACTCTGCTAGAATCTTTGACATAAGAATAAAGGATGCATCTTAATCCACACTGTATTTGAGGGACAGGTGGCAAAGAGGTGTGCAGAGTGTTCCAGCTGCCAACTTGAGAGTCTGGGTTTGAGTCTTTGGTTAGAATCAAGGGAAATTTTTCCTAGTCCTGATGAAAGTTAGTTACTGCCTCTTAAGTCCACCCTGCTTGAAATAAAAGTAAACGTGGTGTGCTAACCCCTTTAAATGGTGAGGTTACAGAAACGGATGAATCCTACACTGCATCTAAAGGCTAAGGAAGGAAGCATTACTTTTACACTGTATGGTAACAGATGTATAGAAAGGTGTGAAAGAGAGTGCATATGGTCTGAGATAGGATGTCTTCTGGAGAAAACAGAAACAGTAAAAAGCATCTAAGAATTAAATGACATGGACAGTGTCCTGTAGCGATAGTTGATTGATTGGCAGTAGAGACAGTACATCCTTGCAGGGAGGCTGTAGAAATTTTAGTGTTGATGCCTAATAAACAAATGGATCGAGCGATTCTCTTTTTATAAATGAACTAATTTGTCTTATCAAGATGTGTCTATTGAGTTATGTGTTGCCTAGATGTTAGTTTATGAATAAAAAGCTTTCAATAGAAAACCATATCAATACACAAATGTCACAAGAAAATAAAACAGTGCTCTGCAATTTCAAAAATGTAACAGCCTATTGAATTACATGCAATTTTTACAAAAATAAATTTATTGAACTTACTGTTATAACTAACTTCAAATGTTATCATTTATCATTTCAGAATGGACAACGTTACTATGTTCAAAAGGTGTATTCTGCTAGTAAGAATTTCCAAGATATTTTAAAACCAGCTGTGCTGTTCTTAATGAGCCAGAGATTTTCTATAATTTAATTACTTTGGCTGCTCTCATTGGCAACATTTATGGCCACCATCTTCTATAAACTAATTTATCTTTAACAAGAAATTAAATTTTTACCATTGTGACAAGACTGATGCTGTCTATTGTCTTTTGTAGCCAACAATGGGGATAAATCAGTATTTGTGACCCTCTCCCTTCCCTCTTGCCAAGGTGGATAAGGATGGTTTGTGGGTGTACACCAAACAAAAATCTTGTTTTTATTTTAACATTTCATGAACTCAGTGACATGAAATATGAAATTAATTACTTGAAGTATACTTTGCTGTAAAATGGCGCTTTAAAATTGCATTTTAAAGTGATAAAATATTTCCTAAACATATGCTTTTAACTCATTTTATATTATAATTTTTTTGCTATTTTATGTTTAATACATGTTTATAGCATTTTGTTGTTGTTTTTTCATAATTTTTTAACAAATATTTTATCAGGTGGAAGAAAAACTCACTAATGAAAAAACGACCAAAAGCAAATATTCAGATGCAGTTTTTTAGTAAGTGAAGATTAATCAAATTTTAAATTTTTGTTACTTCCAACTTTTTCAAATGGGAATTTTCTAACATAAATGGCATAATAATTTCTATTCACAAAAAAAAAATTATTCCTAAAATATATTTATTCTGACCATTTCTTGTGATATATTTCTTAGAAATTGTCATTTTCTCTAAGAGTTTATTATTTTGATAATCCATCATATAAAATAGAAGCAAAATAAAAAGCAAAAATAACTTGACTTAAATGCCTATTTGTTTAATAAAACCAATAATAAACTAATCTGTATCTTCTCTTTACATTTATCTAATAATAACAGTTATGATTTTAAAATACGGTTATTTTTAATAAATTATTATGTAATATTTAACCAATTATGTGTGCATTTTTTTGTTCTATATTAAAGTTAAAATAATATTTTTAAACTTTCCTAAATACCCACTATATATTTTTAGGTAGTGAAGAGTTATTTCTTAAAAAACCAGACAGAGTTACCATCAGAAGAACTATTTATACTAGAACGACACAAAAGTATCCATTTCAGACATCTCTCTAAAAAGTAGGAAAGCCAACAATATTATCTCATGAATGGATTTTTTAAAAGAGTGAAGTCTTGCTATCGGCTGTTAAAAACTTTAAAACTTACATTTTTATTAGTTGTTTTTTTACTGGTTTAATTTTTTAGTATCAGAATATTATGAAAATGTAAAACAATGACGCAAATATATATTTCATTACTGAAATATTTACCTAAGTTGAAATAAATGTTAAAAATCTTAAATGAATCTGATGATTGTCTTCTAGGCTACATTTATGTTGAATTTTTTTAAAATAAAATAACCTGCTTTCAGAAAAAAATAAAAAAATAGAAATCCTGATTATTGTGTCTGGTGATTAAAAAAAAAATTATATTCAGTTTGACCACTTGGATAATTTATATACAGATCTGGATCATTTTTTGAGCCATCTGTACATAAAAAAATATCTCTTTTTCCTTCAAACTAGATATGAAAATCAGGGGTGATTTTTCTATATACTAGAGATGTATTTCATCTATTTCTGGAAAATTATTTGGGAAAATAGTTGCCAGCCCTGTTTTTTATACTGAATGTTAAAAATGGAAATTTTATCTTTTTTTTTCTATGTGACATTAAACACTAACTTGTTTCATAATAATATTTTTCAGCTAGAAAACCTACACATGGAAAATCTTTAGTAACATTCAATGATAGAAGATCAAACCACCGCAAAGACTAAAACATCCTACTATAATCAGATCACACCAAAGATTCAGAAACTCTACAATATTAAAAAACCACTCCAAAGACTCAGTCCTATAATAGTAAGTGAAGTCATATTTTGTTTTTTAGCATTATTATTAAAGTAATTTTAATGGCATTGCACCATAGAAATAATGACAGAAAATTAGTATAAATATTCATTATGAACCAAAAAATGTAAATTTCTGTTCTCATTATCTTTTATTAGTAAATCATTACCTTGTTAAAACACCAACAAAAGGAATACATTCCTTCATTTTTTTGTTATTAAGATAGATGCCCCTAATTATCCAATTCCCTTGTGAATGATCAGTAATGATTCTTCTCTGTTTAAACACCTTAGTATTTGGAATGTCTTTTTTTTTATGTATAAACATTTGACAAAAAGTACCTATGATTTTTAGTCTTTTGGTCAATTGGTCTACAAAAGTATGTCACTTTCTTCTCAGAAACCTAACGAAAAATTTTACTCATCTTTTATCTGCATCAATGAAGGGACTCTTTGTAATCCTATAAAAGCTTATTTATTCTCTAAAGGCCTTTAGTCCAACATCATAAACATCTTCTCAGCTTGTTTAGTAAGTGTAAATGACTGCTAGTCCTTTAAATGTGTCCAATCTAACTTTATCAAGAAAAGGTGATATGTTTGGTTAGTTTCACAAATTAGGTCCATAATTGTTTATTTAATTAATAAATACCATGTGCCTTCTGCAAAGGAAAAGTAGGAAAAATTTTAACAAAAAGTCCCTTGTTGTAAACTGTAGTTGAATTTTGTCATGCAAGATTTTTTAAATTTAAGTTTTAAATATGTTTCAACTTGTATAAGTAAATTGTAAAACTAAAACTATTTTGAGGGCTATGTTACTGATTATAACAAAAATTATTCACCTACTGTCATTAATAAATCATGTTTTTTAAATTATTTCTAATACTCTCATCTCATTTTTTTGCATAGCATGGATTAGAATTGTTTAATAGAATTAGATTTCCTTTAAATATTCACCTAATTACCCACTTTATGTTTAGGAATAGGAATACATGGTCAACAACAAATGAATCGCCTGCCTAACACTACACCCATATATCAGCCATCTACAAAAAGTAGGACAAATATTATTATTATGTCAAATTTTAAAACATTGAAGAAAACACTCCTTTTAATTCAGTATATGATTTGCCTGAAAATACAAAGAAATGTAAATAAACAAACCGTTCTTTTTTTCATTTATGAAATAGATATTTATTTATTTACCTCTAATAGATTTGCCAGTTTTAACTGTTACATCTGGAAAAGAAAACCTTTGTATTGTTCTGAAAAATGTAACTGTTGGCAATTACAGACTTCTCACTTCAAATACTGGTGGGTATATTTTTATCTCAATTTACTAAAGTAGTGGTATGGTTATACACAATGTAAATCAATTAATGTTTAGAAATGGCCTAGCAGAGTTGCTTTCAAAACATAATACATGTACATGTAAAAGGTTCTAATTACCAGCTTGTTACAAATCCTCATTTAACATTTTAAATATAGTTTGTTTTTTTTTTATAAGTAAAATAGCAGTACAACAGTGCTAAAGTGTGAGTTTCTGTTTGAATATTTGTCATTAGCTAACATTTTTGTAACTTTAATCTTCCCCTGCATTGTGTGTTGTTATAGTAAATAGGTAAAGTTAAGTTCCCTTGGCCCTGAAGGGCCATCATGGCAAATGAGTTGTAGAATTCATCTCTTTCTGTAACCACAGCATATAAATGTAAAGGATTTGTGTGTTTAGCTCAACGCCTATAGCTGCCTTTACTTCCCCATACTAGAGTCATGTACTCATTTAAAGCTTGGTGAACTTGAGGATCTTTTAACCAACTTTTACCATAACCTGGTAAAATTCCTTATTATTAGTTGTCTGAAACTTTTTGTATTTTTTTTTTTATACATTTTTCAGAAAATTAATTGTTGAATATTAATCAACTGTTGTTAACTTAAATCTTAATAGTGAAAATATTCTATAAAAAGTAACATAAAAAATGTGGTTCTTTTAGGTGCATCAGTTAATTTAGGAGTTTCTTGTAGCTTGTATCAGCAATGCTCATCATTAGTAATGAAACCTGTTACTTTTGGGAAAAGTTTTGTTACAATCAATGTAGATGATCCAACCTCTCACTGGAATTTCACTGCCAGCCCATCATTTAATGTCACTGACCTAGGAAATGTACTTACTATAAAAGGTAAGATGTACATGTAAATCATGGTTTCATCCAAAAGTCTTATAACAAAGTTCTTGCAATAATAATAAAATTTGAAAGTAGGCAATGGTGTAGAATGAAACCAGTTATGTAAAAAAAAAAAAATATTTTATTTTTAAATTGGTTTTTTTTTTTCTAACTAAAATATTGTCTGCTTTATCACAGGTGAGGGAATGTTTATCAAACTGTCAAGAACTGTACACAGGGAATTTCACTTTTATCATCTGGAGTTGAATCTTGATCCAAAAAAGAAATACACAGGAATTATTGGTTAGTAAATAATTGTATAAAGCACTATGATTTATAGAACATATAATGAAACACATACATATAAAATCGTTAAGCTATGCTGAACTTCATATTGTTTTGCCCAAAAAATCAAGCTTGACTACTACAGGCTGAACATTTGAGGTCACTAATTGGGATCCTGACTCATTAATACTGGAAAAACCAAAATGATGGTTGAAAAAATTTGGATAGGAATTAATGGAAAAACTGGAGTCTTTATTTTTTTTTTAAACTTCATCTTCAAAAATATTGTAAACAACTTTCTTAGTTAAAGTTTTTTAATTAAAGCAAAACATCTCATTAATGAATATGTTGTGCTATCAACTATGCTTGTTGACAGAATCAAGCAATGGACTAGATATGTATTAGTGTTCAAAGTTTACTGCAATACATTTATAAACTTGTGTGTTGAGATTAGTTAATATTGAAAATACATGTACAAGCAGTATTGAACAAGATCGACTCCCGGTATCACCACTGCAGGGAGGTTGACAAAATGAAGAATGCAACCCCTTGGCAGAACACAGACGAGTCGGGTATTTTGCTGGCCAATGGGCTTTAAGTCAATTACCAGATGTTGTAGGACACAGCAAGTTTCATCTCTAAAGCCAAGAGATTAATTCTTAGCTAGTTGAACTCTAGGAGAATTCATAGAAACTGATAAAAATAGAGAAAAATATAAGCACTATCTATTGGTCAGACAGGCTATGCTATGGAAAGAAATTAAAAGGTGTTTTTTAAGGAATACAGTTTTAGCAACTGTTTAGGAAAACTTTCTGTTATTCATATAGATAAATGTGTCTTTATGAATAATCAAAATTTGTCTTTTATAGACGAAATGTGGGACTGTAAAAAATATGCACCTGATTTTGAAAAGCAAATGAAGCTATCAGAAACAAAACATCAGTTATTATTTCTTGAAAGCTACGGAGCATCTAAAGACACATTTATCTATATGAATAACAGAAATTTGTCTTTTATAGACAAAATGTGGGACTGTAAAAAATATGCACCTGATTTTGAAAAGCAAATGAAGCTATCAGAAATAAAACATCAGTTATTATTTCTTGAAAGCTACGGAGCATCTCTCAACCAAATGTAATAGTTGTAACAGGATACTTGTACTGAAATTAGTGGGATGCAACACTTAATGCCTTCACAGTATTTAGAGACTGTACATTCCACTGTCTTGAAAAAAAAATATCATTGCTGGCATTCCAAGAGCATTGATTTCTTTGGCATCTTGTTCTAAAAACATCTGCTGATACAGAAGATGAAGCTCCAAAAAAATATCCAATTAACAGGCTATTTTTAAATACAAACAGCTTAGCAGAAACAGTTTCTCATATGACAGCTTTAGAAAGTCTGCCATTCACTTTTCTCATTACATCAAGTGGTCAAATGCAAAGAATGAAACAGTGTGCCTTTAATTCCCTGCAAGGCTACATCCTCTGATTCACTTAATATCAAGGTGATAAAGCACAGTGAATTGTTGAAACTGCATTAATAAATAAACTATGTGAGTTTAAAAAAGAGAGTTCAGATGTGTCTTTGACTCTTGTAACTGGATGGATGAAATAGTTTGGAAAATTTTCAATTTTGAAAAAAAAAAATTAATTGCGTTAACCAATGACTTTTTTTTATCTTGGCCTAGTAAGAGTAAAGTATTATTCATTAATTTATGTCTCTGGTCTCGACGGAAGCTTTGGGACCAGTATTGAGGCCCTTACTGAACATGTAGTAAAACAGTGTGCCTCAACTTTTGGAAAATTATAGAAAAATGTAGACATAATACATGTATAACTTGCTGCCAATACATTTTTTAAACAGAATTTGTTTCCTTAATCTTAATTGAAGTATGAAAACCACTAACTTATTTTTAACTGTTCATTCTATGCTCTTTTATGTTGGTTCATTATGATTTTTTTTTTACATTTACAACAGGTGATATGCTCCATCATGCAGTTCTTCTCATAAGAAAGCTGAAACGCAATATACCATCAATTTGTAAGAATATTGAAAATTCAAAAGTCTTTGTGAATAATATGGCACAAAGATATTTAATTAAATCTTAAAATATATATGCATCAACATATTGTAAAACTAATGATATTTTTTTTTTTATCTTTTTTGTTTAGCCCAAATATAATTTTAAATGAATGAAATCTGATTTTAAAAAGTCACATCACGTACTTTGTTCACTATTTGTGAGCATTGATTTATAGACTACTTTTAACTAAAATGTTAATATTTTGTTTTATAATATTTTATTGGATTATAAATTGTGCAATTCTGCCGTAAAAAGTTATATTCATAATATAATTATAATAGTAAAATAAAGTCTTTAGTTTCATAAAACACTAAATCTGGGCTGACTATTTAGACCTTCATTTCATTAACTTATAATTCAACTAATACATATTTTCATGATGCTATTAAATCTTCATAAAACACTGAAGACTTTTAAACTATGTATGAATATTATTTAAACCACAAATAATTTTAAAAGCTGACATAATTATAATTATATATGTTACGACCCATGTTTGCCAACCGGCCAAATGTCAAACTGAGATAATTAAATCTAT
The DNA here is from genome assembly GCA_021962125.1 of Bulinus truncatus. Taxonomy (NCBI): domain Eukaryota; kingdom Metazoa; phylum Mollusca; class Gastropoda; family Planorbidae; genus Bulinus; species Bulinus truncatus. The sequence continues at coordinate 190,757 of JAGDYQ010000071.1, read as the reverse complement.
TACTTTTATCTCACTGTCATCTCTTGTTTAAACTGAAAATGGATATAAACCAATTTAGATGGAGCATTTTTTTCTCAGTTACATCAATCATCGTTCTTTTGGCATCATTTGTTGCATTGAGATAAACTTTATTGAAGTCTAGAAATACATTGAGGCAAGATACTCTATTGAAGTCTAGAAATACATTGAGGCAAGATACTTTATTGAAGTCTAGAAATACATTGAGGCAAGATACTTTATTGAAGTCTAGAAATACATTGAGGCAAGATACTCTATTGAAGTCTAGAAATACATTGAGTCAAGATACTCCATTGAAGTCTAGAAATAGATTGAGGCAAGATACTCTACTGAAGTCTAGAAATACATTGAGGCAAGATACTTTATTGAAGTCTAGAAATACATTGAGGCAAGATACTTTATTGAAGTCTAGAAATACATTGAGACATTAGACGTTGGCCGGTTAGCAAACATTAGCCATAGCATAAATTGACAAAAAGTTTCCTATTTGTTATTTGTCATTTTCAGTCAAGGCAGTTTCTAGAGTAAAAAATAGTCACAAGTTTTATAAAATCTTTTGTATCAATAATTTTAATTTTGGCTCAAACGCAACATTTTTTTTTAGTTTCGCATTTCTTTTCACTTCAAAGCAATATATAAACTATTTGCCCCTTTTTTTGAAAGCATGAATCTATATATCATGTGGTTTATTAAATTTTATTCTAAATATTAATTTTTTTTTTCTGCGTTGTAGTATGCTTACTATAAGGTTAATGTCTTATAAATATATTTCTTTATTAAACTACTTAGATGACACTTTTGTACCTGGCCATTCCCTGTATCAATCCACTCCCAATCATTAAATTTTGTAATAAATTAAAATTTCTTTGTAATAAATTAAAATTTCTTTGTAATAAATTAAAATTTCTTTGTAATAAATTACTATTTATAATATTTTTATATTAGTTTTTTTTTTTACCATATTCCTTGTTTTATTATTTTCACTCATGAATTATATTATCAATAAACTAAAACAAAATATTGTTTGCTTTTATTTATATTGTTCTTGCCACTCAGTTTTATCTGGTCAAATGAGCATTAAATTCTATTTTATTCAACATAAAAATATGTTTCTTTTTATTAATTTTCATTTGCTGTGTATTTGAAGTTATGAAAAATGGTCAAAGTTGTAGATAAGTTTTGCAATATAAATTAAAAAAATTTTAAAATAGATCATGAAATTGGTAGTGAGTTTAAACTAAGAAGACAAACTTTCCTTTTGGTTAATCCTAACCCAAACATTTCATCGATTCATAATTTTGATATATAGAACTGGCAGACACCACAACCTATGTAAAATGTATTTAGCTGCCCCCTACTTTCAGTTCAGAACCAGAGTTGGAAAATCATTAAAAATAAAAACATTTGTTCTTATATCCGTATATATGCCTGTTAATAAGATGAAATTTCAAACTATCGTAATTACAATAGTTGTCATAGAATGTGAGGGTCCCAGCGTTGGCCATGACCAGGAGCGTCTTAAGGTCGTCATGTACCCTATGCAATTTTACATCAAACGGATTTGGGGGTGGAGGGGGTTGTTACAGAAAAAAAAAACTTAGGGTACATTTTTCCTGAAGGCCACTGGTTTGAATCCAGATGTGTTAATAATTTTTTTGGGGATATTCCTCTTTATCAGGCTCAAATTTAGAAAGTGTTTAAGTTTTCTAGATAATCTACACTTCAACTAATTACCAGTCTCCCCCCCCCCCCCCCCATAAAAAGGAGGATGCATAGCGACCCCTTGCACCAATAAACAGTGTGTATCCCTACTGACATACTTTATGGGATGCTTGAAGATAAATTAGAGAAACTATGGAGGCGGTGAATTGCATGAAAAATCAAAAATTGAGTAAAAATTCCAATTGACCTATTCTGAAAAAAAATCTTTTTCAGTTGTTCGACACATCAAAATGTACTACGTTGACATCTTTTGCTCAACCAAAACCTGTTTTAGCCCAACTCCATTTCTGATCATTTTCTTGTAAAATCTCACAGAGTCAGCTGAGCATGTAATTAAGACATAACAGCCCCGTAGCGTGAACATTCTACAGGAGGAGCCAGGCAATAGCAGGGGGGGGGGTCAGGTAATACATTTTACTAAGTAGAAAAAATAATCAGGGGGGCCAGACAAAAATGCAGGGGGGCCGGCCCCCTGCCCCCCCCCGGCACGCTACGGGCCTGGTTAATATGTGAATGTTTTGTTACCCCTCAAATACCTGCAGACCTTTGCTGTCTTTTTAGGCTTTTGCGGAGATACACGGGAAATAAATTGGCTGAAGAAAATGATGACATTAAGAAATAAATAATGAAATTCACTAATCAAAGAAAAACCTTTTCTAAGGACTAAGGATTTATGCAAAAAAATTTTGCACTACACAATTACAGCGTACAATTAAAAATGATGCTTCGTGTAAAATATCCACCTCATTGTTATTTGAAAACAAAAAATCCAGATAGGAACTGATCCACATATACAGATCGACCATTTAAGTTCCGTATGTTACATTTTTTGAAGGCCACGCGTTTGAATCACAGCGATGCTATTTTCATATTGCCCTCATAGTGCCTCCGAGGCCATTGCACTTTGGATTATGGTGGGAATGCAGCAAGACCTAGTAACTGTATGATCAAAATAAAAACTCTCATCATCTTCACACAAACAATACTTGTATGGAGGAGTAATCATACATTCGAAATCTGTTCTGATTTACGTTTTTTTTTAGATAAATGAGACTGGAGGGTGGGGGGGAACTTGTTTTAAAAAAATAGACCAGCCATCTTTAACAGCTATAGTTTTTTTTATTAAAATATACATAGCCATCCATTTAAGTATTAGTATGTACTTTCCTCTTAATACACTGTCTGCGATTGTATGCGAAAATTGTATACCGCTGTATGAAGTGTCCACTTGACTGAAATTATTTTTTATAATAGGATATGCAAGTACATGTATTTATTTGTTTCGCAACATGACGTTGATGGTGTAATTTGGTGGTTCTTAAACCTTTGATATTCACGACCTTCTTAGAAACATTTTACGCGGCAAGGTAACGGAATAAAAATATATATTTCTATATATATACCGTCTTATCTTCCGTCACCAATCTTCACCTTTTTTTAACCCAAGCTACGTGTGTCAGTATGTAATGAAAAAAATTGTGTCTGCGTATTAAGATCGTTTTTATTTGCATGCAGATCTCCATACATCACCTTTAGAGGTGGCAGATCTCCATACATCACCTTTTGAGGTGGCATAAGGTGTTATTTTTCAATAAAATATTAAACTTATGTTTTTATTATCAATTATATATATATATATATATATATATATATATATATATATGTGTGTGTGTCTGTGTGTGTACTGTGTGTGTATGTGTGTGTGTGTATGTGTGTGTGTTTGTGTGTACTGTGTGTGTGTACTGTGTGTGTATGTGTGTGTACTGTGTGTGTGCGTTTGTGTGTGTGTGTACTGTGTGTGTGTGTATGTGTGTGTACTGTGTGTGTATGTTTGTGTGTGTGTATTGTGTATGTTCTGTGTGTGTATGTGTGTGTGTGTACTGTGTGTGTATGTGTGTACTGTGTGTGTATGTTTGTGTGTGTGTACTGTGTATGTATGTTTGTGTGTGTGTGTGTACTGTGTGTGTATGTTTGTGTGTGTGTACTGTGTATGTATGTTTGTGTGTGTGTGTGTGTACTGTGTGTGTATGTTTGTGTGTGTGTGTGTACTGTGTAATTAACTGCAGAAAAAAGCATAGTCTCTATTTAAGATTTGTTTTTCTTTCCGCCGTATTCTTTTATTTTGTTAAAGGTGATCGAATCATTAATAAGTCTGATATCCGCTACCGCTTTGCAACGACTCCAGAGGCGTAGCTAGGGGGGCGGGGGTACATATGGGGCGCCAAATGGTATATTTTACATATAATATTATATGGTTTTCGAATGGGGGGGGCGCTAAAAAGGTAAAATGCCCCGGACGCAAGTTGCCTTGCCCCCCCCCCCCCCCCCCCCGCTACGCCTCTGAATGACTCAGATGGTCAGTGTGGTTAGAGATAAAGAAGAAAAAGCCCAGGAAATAACACTTGATGTAGCACTGCCAGGGGAGCCTTTCAATGTTAATTTCTCAATGTAAGTTAAAATTACAGTTTAGAACAAAACATTATATATATATATA
>JAGDYQ010000071.1:76498-186023 GCA_021962125.1 Bulinus truncatus | reverse complement strand
TGGTTTTCATTTTACGTCCTACAGAGATTACTCGTTTCCAGAAACCCGCCTGACTTGGAACTGGCACATCGTGACCCTGTTCAGCAATGGTTGCAAGAACATCATATGCTTTATGTGTAGAAATGTTGTTTTGCAGTACTAGCAAACCCGCTGTTGTAGTGCTTGCTCTTTGGTATTTCGGTTTGCATTCAGGAGAAGATGACGTGGAAGAATAGGTTGGCAAGTCGGGTGAAGAAGCAGAGGTTTCAGAATCCGAAGATTCTGAGACAGTTGTATGTGTTTGTATAGGTTGCGATTGAGAAGAGCTGGCTTGTGATTGGTAGTTTTTGATAGTCGGATTCGTTTTCTTGGGTGGATTGATTCCAAAGGGGCTTGTTTGACCATTGAATAACCAATCTTTCCTCCACTCTTAACTTGCCTCTGGTAGAGTTCTTTATCCTCCGTGCTTTTCCATTCTCCATTAACGTTGGTGACATCAAATAACTGAGAAAGTGTTGTAGTAAATTTATCAGACGGATTCTTTTTGTTTTTGTCATATAAATCAATCAGGCAATTGAGTTTCTTTCTGATGAGTGCGCTGGATAATAGTGGAAAGTCTAGAATTTCCCTCCAAAGCAATTCTATATCCGTAATCATAATTTTGATTCGATCCAGTCGCCGTTTCTGGCTATTGAACAGAAAAGTGAAGTTTCCAAGAATTTGACGGTTTGTAGGCATCCGTGTGAGATTGTTTAGCCTATCTGTCTATCTGTCTAACAATATGTCTTTCTATCTATCCATGTCTATCTACTTTCACTATCCTGACAGTAAGACTTGCAATCTTGCACTGAAAACGAGATAGTTTATCCAAAATATTCAAAAATATTCCACAATGTTCTAAAATATTCCAGAATATATATTATATATTTGCACCTGAAACAGAAAATAAAAGAAGTTATAACAATAATGAAATAGTTATATATTGTGAACTCACCCCAAGCTGGGGCGAGTTCAAACTGCGCGATATGTGAACGAAAAATTAAAAATAGGGGGAACTTTTTTCAATTTAAAAAAAAATTACTGTTGCTACTGTCATCTACATATAATTTTTCCTCGAATGTGAGGGGTTTCAGTTTCGTTACGAAAAATAATGAAAATAGTTATCACCCTAATGAGCATGTTATCTGCTGCTGGAGAAGGAGACGGAATTTTGAGTATTCACTGCAGTGATTTACGAAATTAATCCAAATCCAAATCTTTTTGTTTTTATATAATTTTTCTCCTTTATACATGAAAAACAAAGAAACAAAAAAACAACCTAAAAAATTCGGAACTGACGACATTAAATTTTAGCCCTATAAAGCGGTCTGTAGTTTTTCCATGTCAACTCTAGCTTGATGGCAACAATAGCCCCGACCCAGGGGTTTTTTTGCTCAATAAGAGGTGGTGGGTCTCTTCAATAACAGGTGGTGGGTCTCTGAAGTTTTTAACATTTTACCAAATGAAGAAAACTATAAGAGGTGCCGGGTTGCATTTCAGAGGTGCCGGATCGCAGATCCGGCGCGCTACATGGCAAAAAAAACCCTGCCCCGACCCCATGAGAGACCACAGCACTTAATTTCCTCAGAATCTGAGATAAATCATTAGAACTCTAAATAATCATCTACATATATAAAATGGATGGACCCACTGCCGTTTCCCCACAAAAGCTATAATATTTACATTATTCTGCCGGTTCCCCACAAAAGCTATAATATTTACATTATTCTGCCAGTTCCCCACAAAAGCTATAATATTTACATTATTCTGACGGTTCCCCACAAAAGTTATAATATTTACATTATTCTGCCGGTTCCCCACAAAAGCTATAATATTTACATTATTCTGCCGTAGACAAGTAGTGGCATGAGACGGACTTAGCTAAAGCGATAACTTAAGTCAACATGGGATGATTGAGGATGGCATCTCATGTGTTTAAACACAATGATACCTCAACACTCGAATTAATTTGTATTAAAATCGTAAAATGGATAGATCAGATCTGGACTATTTTTTTTTACCGTCTGCCAGGGGCGTCTTATGTTGTACTTATGTGCAGCAACCACTCTACCCAGGGGCCTCATATGTTGTACTTATGTGCAGCAACCACTGTACCACCGTAGGAAATGAGACTTTGTCCGTGCTTATATACAATTAAAAACCAGAATACCCTTATCAAACTTCACAGATGGATTGATCTGTTGCAAGACTTAATGGATTCACTATAAAAAAAAATTTAATAAATGACGAAAAGATGATGACATAAAGATAATCTGCATAATCGCAGAGGGAAGGGACTATTAGAATTACAAAAAAAAAACACAGAAATGGATGTTCGAATTTCAAGGTATTATAAGGTATTTTAATACATTTAGTTTGGTTTCCAAGATATTCGCATTTTTTTCCAAAAAGAGGGAGGTATTTTTTTAAAGAAAAAAACTGTTTACTTCATTGGTCACTGGTCCTTTACTGCTCATTAAAATAGGAATTGATATCTTTCAATCGATCTATTCATATATTTATTTATATATCTATTCATATATCTATTTATATATCTATTTATATATCTATTCATATACCTATTTATATATCTATTTATATATCTATTCATATATCTATTCATATATATATTTATATATCTATTCATATATTTATTTATATATCTACCTTACTGACTGTCTGTCTGCTTGCATGCATTTGGCGCAGCAACCATAAAATCTAGGACCCCTGACAAGCTCAGAAAATTTAGGTCAATATGCCCTCCCATTTTCCACCAAAATGGCGCAGCGTCGATGCAGTAAATAAAATATATAAGCATACATTTCATAAGTGGTGGCAGTGGCGTAGAGAGCTTAACTCGCTCCAGGGGCACAATACCTTTTTAGCGCCCCCTCCCTTTCGAAAAACCTTATAATATTATATGTTTTGCGGACCGTTTGGCACCCCTTTGTGAGTCACTGAGTGGTGGGGGTCCCCTACAATTGTTCCATCTTCTTTACGGCGGCCCTTATACATGTATATATAAATCTTACTAAAATTCACCAAAAGGTTACTTTAAGACTGGTGTATCGCCCTATAATTAAATCTTCATCTCATCTAATCACTTCAAATGTTTGCATCATACAGACATTGAAAATATCTTCAGCTAGTTTTATACACATTTTTTCATAAGATTATCAGTTCATCTTTCATTACAGATTTTCCAGGATTGTTTGACGGACATTGTAATGGTGCAGGCAAAAGTAAAAAGACAAAGGCAACTTATCATGATAATCTCTTGATTCACATATCTTGTCATTCAATAGAGAAACCCATTTATAAAGGAAAGAGTGAAATGTGTCAAGCTTTCATATGAAGATAGTGGGAGATTGTTTTAGTTATTTTCTCACTATTTTTTAAATAAATATTTTATTGTTGCCTTTTATTATTTTTGGTTAAAAACCATCCCTTGCTTTTTTGTTATTATTTAAATGGGGAAAAGCAACATAAAAGTTTCAAACACTTTAGAATGGGCTGTAGTTCGCCCATGTCTGAATTAGCACAATACTACCGGTGGTAACAATGGTCAACCACATTCCCACACCTATGTCTAATTTTAGTCCTGGGGCACACTTCAAAATGTGTGTATAGTCTGGGGGAGAGGGACATGACAAAGTGGCATAAAGCATTAGTTAACTTATGTTTCAGGTCACTGTTTCCCTCTATCTGACACAGGATGTGTCTTTAAAATAAAAAAAAAATTGTAGTTCCACTAAGTCTGCGCATCCACATTTATTTCAAATTGCCACAATATATATAAAGCAATTATTTCCAGACTGGCCCCTCTCTCATTAGCAAGTGACATACAATTTGGCCCCCAACAAGCAGATCGACCACTAGCTACAATAACGACTTAGAAAGAACAGAAGAAGAATTTTTAGTGAAATAACAACACACAAAAAATGACTGTGAATATACTTACTGAACACCCTTTATCTACAGTCCACCGGTAGTGTATATATATACTAGTTGCAAGTACCCGGCTTTGCCCGGGTTTAAAATAAGGTTTTCTGTTTACCTTTTGTTTTCTCCCTCCCCCTCTCTCCCTCCCTCCCCCTCCCTCCTTACCCCTCTCTCCCTTTCTCTTTCCCTACCTCCCTTTCTCCCTCCCTCCCTCTCCTTCCCTCTCTAACTCTCCCATCTCCCTCTCTCTCCCTATCTCCCTCCCTTCTTCTCTCACCCCCGTCTCCTCTCTCCACCTTCCTCCCTTCCTCCTCCCCCTCCCTCCCTCCCTGCCCCCTCTCTCTCTTTATCTCTCACTCCCTCCCATTTCTCCCATCCTCTCTCCCTCCCTCCCTCTCCCGTCTCCCTCTCTCCCCCTCTTCCTCTCTCTCCCTCCTCCCCCTCTCTCCCTATTCCTCCCTCCCTTTCTCCCTCCCTCTCCCACCCTCTCTCCCATCTCTCTCCCCATTCACCCCTCCCTCATTCCCCCTCCCTCCCTCCCTGCCCCCTCACTCTTTCTCTCTCTCCCACCCTCGCTTTCCCTCCCTCCCCTCTATCTCCCTTCCTACCCCCTCTCTCCCTCCCTTCTTTTCTCTCTCCCCTGCTCCCTCTCCCATCTCCCTATCCCCCTGCTCCCTCTCCCATCTCTCTCTCCCCCCTCCTTCTCTCCCCCTGTCCACCCACCTCCCTCCCTCTCTCCCCTCCCTCCCTCCTACCCTCCTTTCCTCTCTCCCCCTGCCCCCCCCTCTCTATCTCTCTTTATCTCTCTCCCTCCCTGCCCCCTCACTCTTTATCTCTCCCTCCCTCCCACCCTCTCTCTCCCCTCAACCTCCCTACCCCCCTCTCTCCCTCCCTTCCTTTCTCTCTCCCTCTCCCTCCTGCTCCCTCTCCCTCCTTTTCTCCCCCCTGTCCATCCCACTCCTTCCTCTCTCCCCCTCTCTCCCTCCTTTCCTCTCTCTCCCCCTCTCTCTCTCTCTCTCTCTATGTATATATATATACTTATTATTATGGTTTCACACTTCTTCTAAAATCCTTCTTCATTCCTTTACCTTCCTCAAACTGTACACATCAGAGAGCATGAAAAAACATCAACAATTCTTTGCATCACAAAGGCACAATACAGCACCAGCGCGCAAGTTCTATTCGATCATAGGGAAATGACGTCACAGAGGAATTTTATTTATGGCGCCGTCGAGATTACTTTAATATAGTAAAATACTAAAATAAAAAAAAATTAATTACAATTAAACTACCCATCGATATGAAACGAAACCTGTCCTATAACCATCCCCATGTAATTATGTGTATGTGTAACAAATTTCACGTTATTTGTTTGTCTGGATCTTGAGTTATAAGGGAACAAACAGACAGACAGACAGACAGACAACGAATGCGTCTATATATATATATATATATATATATATATAATAGTTGCAAGTACCCGGCTTTGCCCGGGTTTAAAATAAGGTTTTCTGTTTACCTTCTGTTTTCTCCCTACCCCTTCTCTCCCTTCCTCTCTCTCCCTCCCTCCCTCTCTCTCCCTTTCCCTTCCTCCCTCCCTCCTTCTCCCTCCCTCTCCCTCGCTCTCTCTCCCATCTCTCTCCCTCCCACCCGCCCTCTCCAATCTCCCCTCTCCCCTTCGTTCTCTCCCCCCTGTCCATCCTCCTCCCTCCCTCTCTCCCCTTCCTCCTTCCCTCTCTCCCTCCCTGCCCCCTCTCTCTTTATCTCTTCCTCCCATTTCTCTCATCCTCTCTCCCTCTTCACCTCTCTCCCTCTTCCTCCCTCCCTCATTCCCTCTCTCCCTCTCTGCCCCCCTCACTCTTTATCTCTCTCCCCCCCTCTCTCCCACCCTCTCTCCCTCCTTTCTCCCTCCCTCCCCTTTCCACCTCTCTCTCCCTCCTCCTCTCCCCCTTCCTCCCTCCCTCATTCCCTCATTCCCTCTCTCTCCCTCCCTGCCCCCCGTTATTTATCGATTTGGTGAACTTTCAGCATTTTGGTCAAATTAACGCATTTAGGTATTGGGTTAAAATGTTTAATCGCAAATTTTTTTTGACGCGTTAATTGCAAATTACCGCAGTTTAATCAGCAGCCCTAATATATATATATATATATATATATATATATATATATATATATATATATATATATATATATATATATATATATACTTATTATTATGGCTTCACACTTCTTCTACTAAAATAAAAAAAAAAATAATTACAATTAAACTACCCATCGAGATGAAACGAAACCTGTTCTATAACCTTCCCCATGTAATTATGTGTATGTGTAACAAATTTCACGTTATTTGCTTGTCTGGATCTTGAGTTATAAGGGAACAGACAGACAGACAGACAGACAGACAGACAGGCAGACAGACAACGAATGCGTCTTATAAGTATATATATATATATATATATATATATATATTAAGAGCTACTAAACTATTTTAAATTGTGTAGGCCACTACTATATATGTATTTTTTGTTATAACCGAGAATAAAATTGTTTTCAAAATATATTTTCACAATCTGTGAAGTCCCAGTAATTGAAGGGGTGATATGTTTATCTGTTTAGATATAATAAATTACTATGGGGCTGTTTTTGTCAATGTCCCTCTTTCATCCCCACCATTACCGGTGGTGTGAATGGCACATAGAGGCACTACGGGATACATGGATGGGGACTTTCACCATGACCTGAAAAATTCCCTTGGTTGTTACTGGAGATCGAACCGGGGACTCGACCACCATACATTGGGGCATCCGTATAAAGTAAAGTAAAGTTCCTTTAAGCCCCAAACGGGCCATCGGGGCAGATGAAGTGCAGAATTCATCTTTTTCAATAACCTCGGCATATAAAGGGATTGTGTAGCTAGCACAACGCCCAGCCGCCTTTACCCCCCCCCCCAGGGGTCGACAGTCGAGCGCACTACATCGGACCCCCTACTGGTATTCGTATAGCACAATAGAACTATTGGTATTATCAGTAGTTTAATTAGCGTTAGCTGCGCCCATGGTATTATTTATATTCTAAGTGGTGAAAATTACACAATTTACTTGTTGAAAAGAAAATGCCCTCCTGGGCACCCCCCCAAGGGCCCTACGCTACTGGTTCAAAGGGTTGCTAAACACCCGGGAAGTGGGCTCTGGCGAGAAAGTCTTGCACTGGTGGCATACTTTTTTATTCTAAAAAATTAATATAATAATGCAATCGGCTAAGATGGGAAATGAGGGCTATGATCTACTTACTTAATCACACGTGTGTGCATTGGGGGGAAGATGGTGCTTTTATAATACACATATACATAGGCGCATTAACGGCGCCTGCTCAGGGCGTGCACACACAACCCCGACTTGTTATATTATTATATTAGGAGTCTTGCCATGTCTATTAGATGAGCATGCTATGTGAACATTTGACTTGAATTCGTGTATTAGATTTTACAACCATAATACAAATTTTGAGGAACTTCAAGAGACGCGTACACTGGAGCAGCCTACAACCACTTATCTCAGTCCTGCATTCATAGCATAACCCCACTTGGACTTGCTAAGAATGGGACCTCGCTATCTTGGAATCTGCTCTCTGTCCTTGTTCAAAAAACAATTCATTGCAGCCTGGAATGCGATTGCTGTCCTTGCATACTTATACATAAAGTGAAGATGTTAACACATATCTACCCCTAAAACAATTAAAGCTAAGTTTTCTATTTTTTAAAACAAAATCTTTACTTGATGTAGTTGCCTCTTATGATCAGGTCAGTCATATCTTTAGCATACTCCCAATACTCCCACCCAGACCCGCCGAGGGAGGGGGCAGGGGGGCAAATGCCCAGGGGCCCGGCGAGTTTTAGGGGCCCGGTCTTAGCTCTCCAATCAACTAATAAAAATATTATTATCAGCACGGGGGAGCTCCCACCTCTCAAAAGGTCAATATAAAAGTTATATTTATACCTGTTCAGAAAACTGAGTTGATAATGTAGTGCGTCAATGCAAGTATTGCAAGGCCGGGTCAAGGTGGGTCCATTATGTCCATGACATCCTTTTCTATAAGAGGCATTTTTGCGCGACTAGATAAGGAATAATTTCGTTTAAAACCCGCCAAGAATCTATGAAATGTAAGATCTTACTTAGATTAAAAAAAAAAAAAGTAAAGTCCCCTTAAACCCCAAGGGCTCATCGGGGCAGATGAAGTGTAGAATTCATTTGTATCATTAACCTCGGCATATGAAGGGATTGTGTGGTTAGCAAAACGCCCAGTCGCCTTTACTTTCCCAAACATAAAGCCAGGTACCCATTTAAAGGCGGGTTGACGTGGGACTTACACCACGACCTGAAAAAATCCTTAGGCTCTCACTAAGGTTCGAACCCAGGACTCTCCGGTCGACAGTCGAGCGCTCTACACCGCACGATCAACCATCCACACCTTACTTAGATGTGCCGTTGCTGTTAATTAATGTAATTCATGTTTGACTTGCAAGGGGCGGCAAGCCGTGAGGTTGATGTGAGCCACATTCCGAGTTATTCAAAAAGTAAAAATGTCCATTATAGAGACGCAACATAGTCAATTAAAATTTTGAAGAAGAAATAGTTCTGAAACAATAAAAGAAAACTAACTTAATGAGAGCCGCACCAAACTCAACGAAGAGACATATGAGGTTCAATTAATCAGCCACATTAGCCCACCCATAACAAATAGTATGTCACCTAAATCGCCTAAAGTAAATCTATGAACTCTTAGAATTTACCAAAAACTGACTGTTGCTGACCAGATATACTACATCTACAAATTGTAAAATTTCATTAAAACTAGTCTGTATTGATGTAATACGTCTACAAACTGTAATAATTAACTACAGTTGGAGGTTGCTATTATCTATAAACTGTAAGAATTTACAGTTGAAGGTTGCTAATATACTACATATATTAACTGTAAAAATTTACGAGAACTAGTGGTGGATGAAATAGTGCATACATAGAGTGCATCTAAATGTGGTTAGATTTCAACACAACTGTTGGTTGCTATTGTAATAGGCCTACAGATGGTGGCTAATGGATTAGTACATCTATAATCTGCAAGAATTCACTTCAATTGGAGATTGCTTATGCAATACATCAGGTATGTCTTTCCATAAGTTTGTGACTTTCTTTGTCATGTGACACGATCACTTACAATTAACACACATGGCTACAATGGGGAAAAATCGTCCATGTCTCACAGCCGTAAAGGAGTGGTGTGAGTACGACTGCTGTATAGACTGTTGGGGTGTGAGTACGACTGCTGTATAGACTGTTGGGGTGTGAGTACGACTGCTGTATAGACTGTTGGGGTGTGAGTACGACTGCTGTATAGACTGTTGGGGTGTGAGTACGACTGCTGTATAGACTGTTGGGGTGTGAGTACGACTGCTGTATAGACTGTTGGGGTGTGAGTATGACTGCTGTATAGACTGTTGGGGTGTGAGTACGACTGCTGTATAGACTGTTGGGGTGTGAGTACGACTGCTGTATAGACTGTTGGGGTGTGAGTACGACTGCTGTATAGACTGTTGGGGTGTTCGTCCCGGTGCTGCAGCAGGCCCGTAGCCAGGTCAAAGTAAGCAGGGAGGCACCAACACCCAGCAAGGGGGCACCTTTACTTTTTCTTTATTTTTTCCTCTTTTTCTTCTTTTTTAAGCGGAGGGGGGACTCCACACCAGTGCCCCCCTCTTGTCTACGGGGCTGTGCTGCAGGCTTATTAATAGTTTGGCTGCTTTTGAGAAATTATTAGTGATGGTCTGTGAGTGGCTCTGTTCACGTGCCATCATCAAACATTCAGTGGGAAAGATGGCCTCTTTGATAAACTTACGTGAAGTTATATATTTTTTGGCAGCAAAAAGGCGGTGGTCAGATTTTTTTAGAGCATGAAGCAACGCTTGAAGGGACGGGGACGGGAGGGGGGGTGAGAACAATGTATATAGCACAGGAGCGAGTACACCGCCTTGTTTACACCTTTTGAGATGCTGAAATGGTCAGATGGTTCATAGCTTGATAAACCTCTCTTGACATGTTTCATGAATCTTTTGGATTAGCCTGGTGAATTTTGGTGGACAGACGATATCACCAAGGATAATCCAGAAAGCGTCTCTGTTGACGGTGGTCAACTTTCATGTTATGGCGATGAAAACAATGAAGTGGTACATGGTTAGTTCTGGCCACTTCTCTTGCTCTTGTCTCACAGTAAATACCATGCCGATGATACCGCCGCAGCCCCGTAGCATGAAAATTTTACAGCAGGGGCCAGACATTCTACAGCAGGGGCCAGGCCAGGAAATAAATATTACTAAGTAGAGCAAACAAGCAGAGGGGGGCCAGACAAAACGCAGGGGAGGGGGCGCCCCCCCTCCCCGCACGCTACGGGCCTGTACCGCCGTCATGCTGGAAGCCACTTTGTGATTCATGCAGATTTTGTTCGCAGATTGTTGCCAATATGGCTTGTTATGGGTGAGAATCTGTCCAGCAATGGGTAGCAACAAGATACTTAGAACTGTAGAACTTCAATTTACTCCTAAACTTTTACATATTTATAAAGCAACTATTGACGCGTCATATAGCTCTTAGGGCATGTCTTCTTTTCCCAATACAATTGTCGGGACCTCGTGAAATAAGTCACAATGAGTCCCACAAAAGTTATTGAACACTTCGGCAACACTGAACTTTATATATTAGAGATCAGTGTTTGTCAAAGCCGTTTAGATCACGTTTAATGGGTTATTTGTTTCGTAGCTCATAATAGGATATATTTCTTATTTTTAAAATTAAACAACAACAATGGCGACGAACTTTCATTCATGATACTAATTAAAGCTAATTTACAATTATCAGTATTTTAGCTTAAATATAATCATAGTAAGGCAGCAAAGTTTAAGTATATTTATAAACCTTTTTTATCGAGATTAAACTTTATGTTTTTTAAGTTGTAAGTTTTTAAAATAAAAATATAGTATTAATTTGTCTTTAATATATTTGAAAAAAAAAATCATCTGATTACCGTGACATAATCACTAACTTCGAAACAATCGTATAATATTGTCGAAAGTGTATAATAATAATAAAGTAGGTTTTGATAACACAAATCTGCTACTTATTTAGTACCTTCAATCTATCTGATAAAGTAGTTTTTTTTTTTTTCATCTTTGTAACTCAACTACCAGAATTTTGTCACTGCTTGCACTTCCTCATTTTAGTATTTAAAATTTTTAAGCCAATTTCAATATTGGTATAATTTTCTTTTGTTAATATGATAAAAATATCATAAATGATTTTGAAATGTGTATGTAAATTAATTCTTTATTGTTATAAACTCTTTTTTTCTTGACTAAAGTAAGAAGCGGCATGTTGTTCATAAAACGCCATGAAGCTAGATGAGTTTGAAATTCGTTTTGATAATCCAAGGGGTGTTTTTAGTGCTGGAGAAAATGTCAGTGGAAGTGTTGTTGTTAAATTAACGAAGCCTATGAAAATGAGATGTAAGTATTTATGAAGAATTTTCTTTTTTTTTTAATGTAAGTCTTTTTAGATGTATAATGTCAGTGTTAGCTGCAACTGGACCAGGAGCAATATTTATTATGACAATTATGTAAGCTCTAGGTTGCTGTTATAGATAGTTTAAAACTCAAAATTAATCAGCTAATAAAATGAAACTTGAACTATTCATTAGCTGTAAAAAAAAAAAAATACCAGTACATCGATTGCCAGCAAGATAATATTTTATATTGTATGACAGTAAGCATTGCCTTCTTCTCACTATATGATCATCTAAACTGTTAAAAGTGAAAACGATGTATTTACAGCAAATCAGCCACTGTTAATATCATTGTTAATTGTTGACATTATTTAACTTAACTTTACAATAATCTAAGATTTAAACATTTTATTTTTATAAACTTGAAAATCTACATCTTTCTAAGAAAATTGATCAGTTTCTATCAGTATCTTATAAATATCCTATTATGAAATCACTGCTGTTTTTTTATCCACAAGAAAGGTAACAATATAGATTACCATAATTCTTTAAATAATCATATTCATTAAATGAATTTACAGGACAATTATTACACAACTCATTATCTTGTAAAATAAGTTTGTCAGTAGACTACTTCTTATGACAAGTATTTTTGATGTTATCTTGATAGATTGAAATGAATTAGTAAACTTTTTTAATGCATAGGTCTGCAGCTTTACTTTGAGGGCCGTGCAAAGTCACATTGGGAAGTGAAACAAGGTCGAAGTAAAACAGACTATAGAGCTGGGGAAAACTATATCAACCATACAGTGACATTATTTGGAACAGGTTGTGATTTCTATATACTTATTCTTTTATGAAAAACTATATGTTTGATTACACAATCTTGTTTGAAGTCATAACTTATTTGAAGGCCCTCTGTCAAGTATTAAGGTTCTATATGACATGGGTTGGCCACACTTGTGGTCATGAGACAGATTAAGGTTCTAAATGACATGGGTTGGCCACACTTGTGGTTGATGAGAGCAGAACTCCAGTATTTTTATATAATAAAAAATACAAAGGACAGTACCAAAGTCATTTTACCAAAATTCAGGTAACAAAAGTAATTCAATAATAGAAAAAAAAAAGGCTCACGGGGAGCTGCACAAAATTTGTTTAAGAGCAGCATTAGGCTACCCTTGCACTTTGACCTTGTCAACCTTTGTGGTGATGTGAAGAGTTTTGATTTTAAATCTTCTGTATCTTTACTAATCTCATTAAGCAGTTCTTTGATAATGATCTAAAATGTGGTCAGCATGCAGTTCACTCATAGTACAGTTGTTTGCCTATAATTCTAAGAAAGTTTTCTATGAAAGTTTAAGATGTCAAAAAGCTATTTCAAAATCAGGTCATTTTTTTTAATTCACTACAAACACAGATCAAGAGGAAATATTGAATTTTTAAAACTAAATAAAATAAATATATTTTTCATTTATAGTTGTGAATCAACACTTAAGCAGCCTTAAATGGTGACCATGGTACCCCACTTTCAAGACTAGGAATCATAGTCATTGTTTTGATTCTGTGTTCTTGAATCAGCTGATATTACCTGATATGTGTATTAGTTTGAGATTAAAAGTAGCTGGGAATCCAACCAAATATTCTCCTGGCTCTCAGGGATTTTTATGAAACTTCAAATTAGTTATTTTATTTTATGAGCGGTGGCCCTTTTATGGGCAACTCATACATCAAATTCATTTGGCAATAGCACTGAATAGAATAAAGAAACACACTAAACCAAGTAATTTAAAAAAAAACAGACATTATTATAGCTATAAAAATATTTATATATTTCAGTTATTATTACAGATGTCTGAGACAGTGCTTAGCTAAATGATGGGAAAATAGTGTTCACATCAGATCCTAGTTTCTTTTTATTATCTCATTTTAGCTGTCCTTACTTTTTAAGTTCTATCCCCTCTTTTTCAAACTAACAGGAATGGAGGTGTTGAGCAGTGTATTTGGATGCTGTGAGTGTAATGGTTACTGTGTAGGTCTATGAGAGGTGGTGGTTTTGTGCCACTATATTTATATTTACATTGCTCACTTTCTGGCTTCATATAAGTAAAACACAACTGTGTGCAGTGTAATTTCAAGTTTTTTGAGCAACTCTGTGTAACTTTTAATACAGAAATCTGCAAACAAAATCTTTGGATTCGACTCTATAGATAAGAAGGATTATAGCATGTAAAGAAGTCCTACAATTGAATCTCCTCTTTAAATATGTACCTCTGTTACGGGTTCCTTTTAATAAAAATGCTTGTAGTAGCTATAAGAATTCCAGTCAACACTAATAATGAAGTCGACTCAAGTTGAAGTAACAAAACAGTAATATTTAATTCTTGAACATGAACTGACATAAAGGTAAATTCAGGAGGAGTACAATAGCCAACTGTAAACATGCATCCATCTATCTCGGTGCCCAAAGCTAGACTCTTAATAATACAGACATCCGCATCCTAGAATGCCCAGAGCTCGACTGATTATAAAACAAAGCATGTGCTCCCAACTGTCGGTTTAGTATACGTCGTTTCTACCAAATGACGTATACACTTGAACTCTCAATAATCTACAACTCAAGATGGGGGAATGACGCCATGGATACTGTGGTGGGCGGAGCCTACCGGATTGCGTCATCAAACTTAGACTATACTATTTCTCCACAACCTCAATAATCAGCCATTAGGCCCATCTCATAGGCCATATTAATAGCTATTTTAATGCTGAGGACAAATGTAATACCCATGTTAGCATAATAGTGTCGTGACTGTTTTAGCTGTTTTACCTTTTGTAATGTGATTAAAAATCCATTATGTAACACTCATTTTTTTCTTAAGGAAATTGTCTTTGTTTTTTTCAGTAGAAATTTCTGGGTTTTTTTTCAGGTCAAAATAGCACTGAACATCCCTCCGGATTGCACGCCTATCCTTTTGTTCTTCACCTTTCACCAACATTGCCTTCATCCTATGAGGGACGCAGAGGCTATGTACGATACTTCTGCAAGGCAACTATCAATCGTCCCTGGAAATTTGATGAACACACAAAGAGAGCTTTCACAGTAATCCATCATTTAGACCTGAATTCTGAACCCACTGCTTCAGTAAGTAGGCATATTGATTTACATTTTTACAGACAGGTGTGAAACAGCCTGCAAAGATGAGATGGTATCCTTGATCCTATACAAATTTTGTAGCCACCATGGAGACAGTTTTTGATCCATTATAGCCAAGGTCACAGTGGCTAAAAATATATTAGGGAGGTCATCTGTAATTGGTATCGCCTTGCCTGTGTCAAGCTGTTTGGTTGATAACAATTATTCAGAGCCACTGACTGATCTAAAATAAAATTCATTGATGTAATTATTATTATTATGCAAGTCATTAAAATTACTTACTATTGTGGTGGTCATATAACTTTTATCTTTATCATTTTTTTTCTCTAGACAATGATAGAATAGACTAAAGCACATGTTCATTGTCACTCTGGTAGTTCCAATGTTCTACAGTAAAATATTAAAGAAAAGTGATTTTAAGGTCAAAAGACAATAGACTGGCATAGATAAACAAGTTATCATACAAAAAAAAGAATGGGTTTATTGACAAGCTATTGAGAGTTTTAGTTGGTGGGCAAAACAGACAGATGTTTTAGAAAAATCATAAAATATTGTACACTGAATAGATTATTTAATAAGTTTTAGGGATATTTTATTCATTAGTGCAAAAATTATAGATTTAGTATTATTTTATTTTTGATACTATACTACCACCAACTTTTACTTTGTAATGCTGTGAACTGTCAACTACATATTTATTATGTTGTCAATGTCTGTGTCACTCTTGTGACTTGCTGCCAATGTGAGCTTTCCTTTAGAAAGGACAAATGGGTGACATCTAATCTTGACAGGGGCTTTGGTTTGGAAATTGTTACATGAATTTTTATTACTTTTATTTCTTAATTGATGTCCCTTCATGAATGTGTAGTTTTTAACTGGATGAATTTCATGATAACAACTATTGTCTTGCTAATGCATGATCATGAAACTTCTTTTTGTAACATTCTTTTTTACAGAAAAAAAAATATTGATATATTTATGTTCCACTATTTTTTCAGATGCCTATTTGGGGAGAACAGGATGAGGTTATAGAAGGCTGTTGCTGTTCATCAGGAAATATTCAGGCTAGGATGACTTTAAATAAAACAGGCTATGTGCCTGGAGAGCCACTGAACTACACAGTGGACATTGTCAATAACACAGACAATGATGTCACTGGACTTGAAGTTGAACTCAAGCAGGTATATTATAATTGGTCAATAGAACATTATAGTCTATTTTTGGATAGTAGTACAGACATAAAATGCATAGGAGGGGCATAATTTATAGAAAAGTATATGTATTTGAAGTTATTATTTTTAAATTGTTTTTTTAACTGTATAGGTGGTTAAGTACACTGGATATTCAGACAGTATATTTTCATCTGGGCACCCGAAGTTTCATGTCAAAACAGATAACTACCCTCTATTCAGTGGTCCTTACCATATTAAAAAACATTCTGAGGGTCATTTAAGCAGGTCAGTTTGTATTCCTGCTCTACCTCCCTCTCGCCTGGACGGGTGTGGCATCATTGAAATATCATACTCTGTTCATGTAAGTTAGTTTTTTTAATTCTTTCAATGCCTCACGGATTCCTTCTGATTAACTAGGATCTAAAAAAAAATATTTGCATTAATTTAAGTATTTTGTTTGAAATTCAATACTTTGAACTAATATTACAACAAAATATGGATCTTTTGATAGATGCAGCCTCTTGTTCGCTGGTCCTCCCTACAGATTGAGAAAGAAATTATTATAGGCACTCTACCTTTACAGAGTCCTTTAGCACCCCCACCATCTTTCAGTGAAGTTTTTCCTGTCTGTCCATCAGCGCCACCGATGGATTTAGCCCCACCACCTTATCAAGAACGTAAGTATGCTTTTTCATTTTTTTTTTTTGTTGTTTAAATATTTTAATTCTTTTTTTAACTATAATTTTAAAGTATTACCCATTCTACTAGTTTGTTTGATTTAATAATATTTTCTAATTTGTCACAATTTGTCTGAAAACACTTCTCACTGAATCAATATTTTCTCCATATTCTCATAAATGGTTGATATGAGTTTAATATTTAATTTTTTTTTTTTTTGTTTAAAAAGTAAATCAAAACTTTAAATTGCACACTGTTTCCTAATTTATTACATCATTAATTTGATTAGTTCTGTACCAGATATATTATTGTTGTAAATTTTTTATCGAATATTTTTATGTAGAGTGATTTTTTTTCGTCATATTCCTTTGCCTAATATTGTAAAAAGAATTTTTATCAGAAATGAATTCTATTAATTTGATGTTAATTTAAAGCATCTCATTAAAAAATCCATCACTGATAAATAAATTTCTCTTTTAATTTTATTTACTATTGACTTTTCTTATCAGCCCCACCAACTTACGAAGAGAGTGTTTTTGGACGAGTGGAAATTAGAGATGAAAATGATGATGCCCATACTGAAGGAAATATGTCATGGGCACCATCTTATCCTTATTACCATTGGGACCCCAACACAAGGCATTTTCAGGTGAGCTTTTAAATATTAAACATAAAATATTAATTTTTTGTTCCTCCTGAAATTAATATTAACTTAGTTTTTGCAATGTGAAGGTTTTTAAAAATATTGCCCTTTTTAGCATGATATATTTTTGTAAAACATTTATCAACCACAAAAACCGGTTTCATTAAAATAATACTTTACATTTTTTTTACTTTACCGACTGATAAGAAAAATTATAGTTACTTTTAGTACTGTAGACCAGGGGTGGGCAAACCCGTCAGAGTATATAATGTGGCCCGTTTGCATGTACATGTTGTGATTCTATGTCTACGTTAATTTTCGCTACATTTTGAAAATTGATTCTGACTATTTGATTCGAATATAGGGATATTAAACCGGTTTTATGGCTCCAGAATATTAAAGGTGCTTGACCTAAAAGCAGATTATGACTTGAAGGAGATGTTCAAGTCAGTTGTTTTGCTGGAGTTGTAAGGGTGTTTGCCAGCAGCTGCATTTCCACACCTAAAACACTTTGCTGCCAAGTTTTTGTCACTTTTTGGGTCCTCATAAATTTGTGAGCAAATGTTTTCTTGTCTGAAAATAAACAAGTCTAAGAACAAATTGATGTTGACTGACTGCAATTTAAATGCTTTCATACGAATCACAACCAGTAAACTGGTTCCACAGTTCAAGAACATTATCTAAATTAGTGAACAGTGACACACTTCTCATTAATTATAATTTGAATCTGGTGTCAGGTTGTATGTAAATTAAGTTCTTTTGTCTTCATAATTAATATGACAGATAACAATAAACTTTAGTTGAAATAATCATGAATAGTAAAGTCTTATTAACAAATTAGCGACTGATATAGTTCGTATTTTAAAATATAATGTGCATGTGTAATAGAGTGTGAATGTCAAATTAAATGACAAATACATGGTTGTTATCATTAAGTCATATTTTCATATGTTGTAAATTGTAATTGAAGTAGATAAAATATATATGCGGCCTGCAGATAACAAGTTTTAAATGTGGCCCTCCATAGAAAAAGTTTGCCCACCCCTGCTGTAGACTTTCAACAGTTTGGCCCTCGATTATCCAACCTGTATATTATCTGGCCTATTTAAAAAAATGAAGTTACTTTTCCTAGGAGCAGCAAATTGAAGCTGTTTTTTTTTTTTTGTAAAAAAATGAAAACTCAGTTTTAACTTTTTTTTACCATACGTCTATCTATTCTTAATTATGTGGGAATTTTTAAAACAACCTATTTTTATTTTTTTTTTTATGTTTGTTGTATATACTGCACATGATTTTTTAAATTCATGCACAATCAATCAAGCTAGATATAAAAATTTCTAAAAATTTTGACAATATAACTATATTTGGACTTATTTTTTCTGAAATACATTTTTTAAAACATACAGTAGGTTAAAAAAAATATATATGCCGATGTGAGCTAAGAGATAAAAAAATGAAATAAAGAGTGGGTAGGGGCATAAAAGAGGTTATTTTTTAATCCATTTGGATGGGGCAGAAATTGATTTTTTTTTCTACCCTTTATGCTTTTTTTTTATTAAAGATTTCACATTATTTAAACTGGCTAAAACTATTTTAGTCATTTTAAATATACAGTGTTGAAAACATTCTGAATTTACTACAAAATATGACTAAACAGTTTGTGTTGTAAGCATTGTCTATCTTTTTTTTACCTTAATCATGGCAGGTTTTTTTTTCTTGTGCATTTAGTTTTCTGTAATATTGTGAGCAAGTGTTTTGTTAAATTTTTAATTTCATATATTTTAATAGATGATTGCCTCAGTGACTGGACCCTCAGGTGATCTACCACTATACAACACAGAGCCACCTCCTATTCATTTGACACCTTGTCCTTCATACAATCAGTTGTAAAAATAAAAAAAAAGGTATCATTGTAAACCTAAAACTTCGTTTTTTTATGAATATTTAAAAAAAAAAACTTAACATGTACATTTCTGGATTGTTATATCTGTGTTTTGGTTTTGAGGCAATACAATTTACTGTAGCTTTTCTTTGTTACTGTCCATCATTGAATTTTTTTAGATCTTTTTGTTGTTAATGTTGTTTTCTTTCTTTCTTTTTAATATTGATCATAATTGTTGCTTTCTTAATATCTTTCAGATAATTCAACCTTCTAGACAAGACACTCAAGCAATAGTATAAGATTTCAGATAGTTGGTATTTTCAATAAAAAACATCTTTATCAGCAGGGAAAAAATATTTTCTAAATGTTTTGTGTAAATGGCACATGGACATTTATTTTCTTCCATCCTGCATTAAATTGCAGAGAACACTGACTGTAATTATGTATTGAGTTTACTGGGTGCAGTGAAACACAGCCCCTTCCTGTGTGTATAGAGCATGTTAGCTGCAGCTAATTCTGAATGAGTGTGATGAGTGGACCCAACTCCGGCTGTACGTGTGTATTTAATGTCTTAGGACTTGACTCTGAAATCAGTTGATTTGAGGGCAGCAGTATTTTTGTTGTTTAATTGTACATAACTTTTACATTGATCCAGCCTGTTCGTCACACAGGGTGAATTCCTTTGAATAGAACAAGTAGATAACTTAGATTTACATTTTCATAACTTACATTGACATCTTTACTGATTTTATTTTGAATTACTGTTATCATACATAATCTAGGAGAATACTGAAATTCACTTAGAAGTCGAGATTTTCATTTCTAAGCAACACACTTTATTTTGTTTATAAATTACAATTTGGAAAAAAAAACTACAACTAATAAAGAAATTGTATTCAGACCTAATTTTTTTAACCACATCTGTCTCATATTTTATTATCATATTGGATGAGGAAAACTTCATCATTTTTATTTAGTGGATGCTTTGATTGCCTTGCTGCTTTTTCTTTTCTTGTTTTATTGACACTTGATTAGTAACAAGTCCATGATGGGTCATTGCCATTATATATCATGTTCTTCTCTCCTGAAATAACTGCATAATGTTACTGTTGGTTGCTTTGTTAGTTTTTTTCTCTTCATAGTCTTGCCATAAACTTATATTTATTTTTATTAAAAGATGATCACTAATTCCGAAGTATCTTTTTTACCAATTCATTTATTTAGTAATCTGAAATGCTTTTTTTTTACCATACAGAGAAATGTATTAAATTGACCAATTACATTATATTTATTGATTTAATGAAATGTTTGCATTACTTTATTAACAAATAGATTTACCTTTTATTGACAAGAATGCTATGTAATGCAGATGGCTTTTTTTTTTTAAAGTAATCAATCATGATTGTAATTTTCTTACAGGGTTTCTTTTTAGACTTATTTGTTAGTTTCAATCTATCTTTGACTTACTATTTTATATTATTATTTTATAAAATATTTTTATCACCATTTTACAAAGATCATTTGATGGACACATTTTCTTCGTTTAACCCACATGTTACAACCCATCATTTAAATTGCCCTTTATATTGTTTACGTCATATATTAGATTTGTGGTATGGAACATTATAGTCCATAATTCAGCCAAAGAAAAAAGTGACTTTAAGAATGTTAAACAAAGTGAAGATGATAAATTATTAACTTATGAACCTAACTCATTTTTTTTCTCTAACCTTATCACTTAAACTTTGTGCTGACTTTTTTAACTGAAAATATTTATAACTTGACAAAACAGTAGGGTTTTGCAGAAAAACCTGCTTTATATTGATCTGTTTAACACAAAACAAAGTTGATTTTCTGTGACAATAACAAATATTGATAGATATAGTGAAGTAACTTACTAGTTCTTGGTATCCTTTCAAAAGAACGCAGTTTGATTTCTAGCTTATTCATTGTCATGGTTGTAAAAGTAAGGACCAATTAGAGCCCATTTCATGAGTTTTTAAATTTAGCTAATTTTTTATTTTTAAACACCTTATAATGCTCAATTTTGTCAGTAAGTGTTGGTATCTTTACCAAATAGGACCAAGTGCTTTGGGGCAGCTTTAAAAATGTTGAGATTTTATGGGGACAAAAAAGAAATAGTTTTAATCTTAAATATACCACCATACATGGTTTTATTTAAAATAGAAACAAATTAACTTGCATATGTGTGTATCATTTGTCATGTGCACTACCAGTTTAAATTTGTTTGTTCTCATTTTATTAACATTTAGATTTGTAGAAATCTAAGAGACACCACATACAGTCATGAAATGATTTTGCTGGTAAGGTGAATTGTAAGCAGTCTTTAATTTGTTTTCACAACTGCCATAAAATCCACACAAGATCTCCATGTATCTGCAAGTACTTGTCAACAATGTTTGCTAAACATTTTTTAAAAATGAAATGAAATATTTATTTACAATTGTGTTTTAAATTTTCACTGTGAAAATAGTAATAAAAATACTGTAATTACGCGTTAATTGGCATAAATATTTTGTACTTTTTATGTTTAGCTCCCTTTATTTATGTGTGTATATGAAACAGTTACAGTAGACTCTTGACCATCCGAATTCCTGATTTTATGACCTCAGAAAAAAAAACAAATATTAAAATGAGTCTTTGGAATAAAAAGGGTATTCGGTGGAACAGAAAGGGAACACTAAAATGACTTTGGCTTATCTTGTATTCTCCCACATTATGTAGGATACTCCAGAGTCTGCCGTATTAAAAAGCTTGTTTACTTTCCTTTTTCCCTTATGTCATAAAATGTCTTTCATTTGTAACTAACAAACAAATTCCCATCTTTTTTTCATGCTTTTACTGCTCCTATTTTTTCATATTATAATTATTGTTTTTGCTATTGCATGCCACCTATATATTAGAAAAATGTACATTTTCATTATGTTTGTTCCCCACTTGTGATTTATTTTACTCCATCAATCTAGTCTCAACTAAAATCTCATGGATCCTTTTTTTATGTCACATATTTATATTTTCACCAACTAAATTATTTGTAAATTTTCTCCTTTACTCAGCAGCTGAGATTGATCCAACTGTGAAACTATTAGCAGAAAATGAAAGTAAAATTTTTATTGTGATCAGTTTCAAATAAATATTCTTTCACTTGACTCGAAACTGTTTTTTTTTCTTTTGTTATCATTTTACAACCCATCTGTGTCTAGCTATGTCAATCAAAAAGATTTCCTTTTTTATTAGAAATGTTCATTACATTTTTTTAAACTGTATTTCTTCTAAATGAATGTTAAAATTGAATCTCAGGCAGTTTTGGAAGTTCTGATTGTACAGATGTAAACTCGTAAACTTTTTTCAGGTGACCTAAATCTTCTCCCTGAAACATATTTTTAAACTTTTTTTTCGTTATGGAAAAAGGTTATTTCAAATGGGGGAAATTAGAATTAAATCAAATATTTGATCATGTGATGTCTATTATTTTATAAACTTTGAATGTTGTTTATTTGTTTTTTTTAGCTAATTGCTGGTGTTTTCAATTTTGTTATATGTTATTGTTGTGAACACTTAATACATATTTTGTAATTAATGTGCCATCATTTTTGTTAAAAAATTGTTCTTCACTGCTTCTTAATGTCTTTAAGATTATAGTTGATACTTGTTGAGTTTTTTTTTTGTTACATCTTACAACAAAATGAAACACTACATTATTATTTTGTTGGAACATTTATTTTCCTTCAACTCAAGGCTTTTATAAAAGTATTACAAAGTGCTGTGAAATATATTGTTTATTTAATTTGCTCTAAAAACAAATCTATTTTCATTGGCTTTGTTTATTATTTTACGTTTTAATAAAAATATCAAATTATTTATGGTTATGACTTGATTTATTACTGCATTGAAAGTTAAATAAGAAGGGTAGAAAAACGTCAGTTTTTTTTTTTTTACATAATCGTGAAAATTAAAAAAGAAAGCAGTGGTAAATTTAAACTTAAATTCTCTAATAAAAAGTGTATATCCAAATAGGTAACATACTTTATAATGCTATACTGATAAAGTAAGATTCACAAAAAGCTTGCTAATGAATTATTATGTTTTTTAAGTTTTGAATACAGTAAGCGTTTTATTTTGGCTCTTTTCATCAGGATATAATGTAGTTCAAATTTCTTATATTGTGCATGGTATTGCATCCTCATAACAATTTACATTTTTCTTTTTATCACCTATTTTTTTTTATTTACATATGTCCAACAGGAGCCAAATACGATTTAAACAAAGCTTGTATATAATGCAATTTTCTGTTTTGAAAATGTTCTCTCAGATTATAAAAAAATGCCTAGATTCTTAAAATGGCTTATTTATGTCATATAACTGAAATTTTTTTTATTGAATGATTTGAAAAAAAAAACAATCAATGTTTCATGTGTTTTATTTTTGTATAAATATTTCTCTTGCACCCACAGATAGTTTGATATTTTATCAAGTGTAAATATTGAAAGCTCTCCATGACGTAACCGTTAGTCATCACTGACTTATTGCAAATGTTTTTATGCATTAATGTACACTAACACATAAAGAAAGAATTTCGGGTCACGATTATTATTCTCTGGTTATTTTTCTGGTGCACCTCATATTAGTGAAGGATGAATTTGAGAATTTTCAAAAAATATATTCAACACTTTTTATGAATAAATTTAGTTGTTTAATGATCATAAAGCATTTTCCTATTTTTGGTTAAAATGATTTTTTTTCTATTGTATAATAATTTTTCCCATTTTTACAAAGTTCTATAGGTTATGTTGCCTGGTGACCTAAATAGGCATCTTAAACATGACATAAATATTATGGCAAGTTTCTTGAAAATTATCATATTTCACATTTATAAAAATGGTTTCATAAAAGTCTAAGATTCCCTCCTGAAAAGTGCTGTATACATTTTTTTTTATTTCTTGATCCACCCCCAGCTAATCTGAAAGGCACCATATTTTTCAATTATTTTTTAAATGGAAATTTATTTTAGTGCTGAAAATTGTACTTACTACCCTGATTTTTTTTTTCATGTTTTTGTTTTTTTAAACATTGGAAGATATCTGTAATTTATAACATTATGTTTTGACATTGGAAGGTATCTGTAATTTATTACATTGTTTTGACATTGGAAGATATCTATAATTTATAACATTATGTTTTGACATTGTCATGAAATTATTTTAACTTTTAAAGGTAGTAGATTAATTAAATCTTTTTTTTTCATTTATAAATTATAGGCCTATATCTGACCTATTTAATGTCAATAAATTTGAAAGTAAATTATAATGTATTGTTGTTTGTAATTAGTACATCTATTTCACCAAGTAAGGTTTCGCACATAAGGTACATCACATCTGTAGTTGTCAATGACCATAAAAGGTGTTTTTATGCACTTGTATAAATGTAATACTTTGTTAATATATTTTTTTAATGATTTGTCCAAAGATCATGTTAAAATTTATTTACCTGTGATTCAAATGTGAAGATTCATATTGTTAGCTATTGTCATAATTTAACTTACAAAAAAAAAACTTCATCTAAAGAATTTTTTATGAACTAATTTTTGTGATTTCCATTTTATATTTTATTATATGTAGGTATAAAATTTAATTTACTGTAAATTGTAATTTTGAAAGTAGAAATATAGAAATGAAGATTTCCTAAAAAATTAACTTTTTTTTTTTGTTGTAAATAATATTTTTACTTAAAAGGAATATTTTTTTTTCTTTTTGACCTCATAGCTCACAGAGTGATAAATAATGTAGAAATAAAAATACGTTTTTTTTGCTGCTTTTTATCTTAATCTAACTGGTATGAATGGAATAAAATAATGTGCATCTATTAAGAACTAGTTAGAATTTTTTTGTTGTTGTGAGAACAGTTGGAATCGGATGTTCCCAAAGTGAAGGTTGCAAACAAATACCTTTAATAATTATTGAATAGACAATAGTTATGTTGATAATAACACTTTATTTTGCCAATAATTGCACCATAAGAACATTGTAAAACCGTTTAACCAGTAATGAGATTATGGCTTCTAAAGTTAAGCAGGGTTTCATAATTGATCTTAGCTCTGAAGTTTGTATTTTTAGTCTGGTGCACTATTTTTAGTACTGCATATAAACTTTACCAATAAAAGCTAGTGAAATTATGTTAAGAATATAAAGTGTAAGAAAATATAAAATATTAGATTTTTAAGTCTTTTATTATTAACACTAGTTACACCACTTATAAGTTTTTAAAAAAAAAATTTAATAGATCTTTATTACAATGGTTTATATAGATGAATAAATCCTTTGTGAGGAAGTAGAAATCTTAAACCATTTCAAAATCTCCAAAAAAAAATTCTTGGGTTTAAACAATAGGTCTACAGCATTTCCTATTTAATTTATACATGTATATATATATATCCTCGCATCTGGAGAATGTTTCCCAAACAAAAACTGATTAAAATTTACTTGAGATCCAGAATTCATATAGAGTTGTTGAACTAAACGACCTAGCAGTTTTGATTAATATGTCTGATTTAACCTAAAGCACTGCAGAAAAAAAGCTGTAAAAATTACATTGATATTATAAAGATGATACAAATATCACTCACATATAAATGTCACGTGATGTTAGGAAGTCGCAAAAAATGTTAAGAACAGCGCGCCTAAATACTGATTTTTCATTGAGTTAATTTTTTTAAATGTATTGTTTTTCTGTCAATAAAATCTTATAATGCGAGAGTTCATTATATAATTTTAACTTGTATTCATTGTTATAACTTTTAAGAAAATACAGTTTGTATATGTTAGGTCTGTTAAATCACTTTTTCACGCATTTCGATTGTTTCCAGTTGGCACAATATAGAAAACTATTGAAAACATGACCATAAAAAGGCCTATAAAAAAATGGGTGCAAGTTAGTTGAGAATGGTATTGAGAAGGAACCTCACCAAAATGTTTCCCATAGGACCCCGCACATCCTAAGATCAGCCCTGGTTATATGTCAGCTGAGACTAGGATTAAGTCTAGTCTCATTTTGCTCTCGCAGTTTGCGTGCAGCAAAGTGGGTACGGACTCATGGTACTGCAGCCGAACTGAATTTGTAGAATCAAAAATATTGCCCATTGTTACTGTTTAGTAAACAGATGCGATAAATCTCTTCACCCCAATATCATCCTCAATTCACCTGTTGACCAGTTGGTCACACTCTCTTAAATAGCCCATGAATTTCTTTCTAACAATGACAATAGATATAAGTGTCTGAGTGGGAGTACCTAAGTGAAAATTTTAAACATTTTTGTTTGTGTAAGTCTAGGTTTTAAAACGGTTTTAAAAACTTAAAGCTGGTTCTCAAATTTCTTTTTAAAAAAAATTGATATTTCTAATGCGTTTTTTTTTTTAAAACCGACATTTCTTTATTCTGCATCTCTGAGCTGTCATGACATGTGCAGTAAACATTATTGCAGAACTTGATACTTTACATATATATTTATATATGATATTAGGATGGATAGAGGCCATGGCCATCAAAGCCCATGATACTATCATTGATAGCTAAACTATTTAGTAAACATAATTTAAACTTAGCAGATTTCCTGGATGCTAAGTACAGACATTGGGGAGGGGGGCAGTAGTGAAAAGTAAGGACGAATTCTGAAGCAAAATTTGAGCACGGACATAGTGGTCAGAAATATGAAATCTATCTCATTATTGAAATGAGAGAAAGCTCTCTCCACATCTGCATTATTTTCCCTGATGCGGTGATACTGATAGGCGTAGTTAAGGGATTACAGGTAAATACTGCTTAATAGTCACAATTGTATTTAATGCTTTTGTTAGGTACTTCAGTGAAATTTAAAATTCATTAAAATGTATTGAATTGAATTTCTCAATAAACTATTTCCAAAACAGGAAGGATTAACACTCTGTCTCAATCAGAACATAAGCTGTGACATTTTTAGTGTTGACAGAATTTTCAATTTTTGCACTAAAAAATGATTAAAATGTATAATTTTTGAACCGTTTGAGATATTGAGACGAAATTAGAAAACTGTGTAGATCTATAAGAAAAGACAAATACAAATTAGGCAAGTAAACTGTTGATACTAAAAGTAATAACAATTTAGTACAAATATGGAGGAATTGGGAGGGGGGAATGGGGTGTCGTAACATGTAATCCCTTAACTACGCCAAGAACACTACGGAATTTCGCTTTTTTTTTGGTAAGCAGCAAGAGAAGCAATAATCTAATAATCTGCACAGTAGTTACAAGTGAGCACTGATCTCTATAATTAAATATACGATTTAGAGCTCAATAATTGTCAATGGTGGTAGTGATCGAGAGTTTAAAAAAAAGGACAGAAAACAAAAAAAATTCTTGTAAGTATTGTTTCTTAAAAACAAAACATCGTTCGATAATTTTGAATCTGCACCATGAATATACAAAACTTGCAACAGGAATTTCACTGAAATCGAAAACAAGCAATGACTTTCGAGGCATATCATATCAGGTAAGAATCAAAATTGTAATCAGTTTAACTAAAAGTCTAAGACACCGACATTTTATTGCTATTGCTTATCTAACTGTGAGGACTGTGAGTGTGGAGATTAGAACCGTGTATTTAGACTTTTGTTTGGTTAGCAATTTAAAACGACAAACAAATATGAAGCTCTACATTTTCATATTTTGCCATCTGACATTTTATATTAACAATAATTTGTTATACTTACAAGGCTTAAGATCCAAAATTTTAAATTATGAATTAATAGGCATTTCCTACCAAAACTCCTATACCTGGACTCTGGCCATTGGAACTAGATAGATTTCTTCATCATCCTTGGCTTTACTGTTTAAGCCTTTGCCTGGTAGCCAGCTTAGGCTGACCCTCACTGGCCTCATTCAGAGACAGACTTTATTCAGAGCTGTACTTAACCTATCTGGTGCTTGGGTGCAATCAATATTTAATTATAACTTTAAAGTGGGCAGGGAACTGGATTTAACTCAATAAGATTAAATTTTAATATACTGGCCATCACATTACAATTACATTCAGTGCATATGATTGTTTTTACACTATTGGCTAGTGCAAAATTAAGTAATTAAATTATGTTTTTTACTTTGGATTAACAAGAACAGTGATGTGGTAATTTTGTGGATAACATTATAACGTGTGCTTTTGTCAGTGGTGTACCAATAAGAGTGTGATATACCCAAGTTAATAACTCACTTCCTACCAAAACATTTTCTTCGTAGCAACATTTCTTAGCATACTTTTCACCCCTCACCCCACCCATCAATTAAATCTAGTGTTATAACTTGATATTTTAAAAAAAACATGAGTTTTTTATATTTCAAATTCAAAAGAAATTAATTATCTTGCCAATGAATAAATAATGAAAATTAACTTACTATAACATAATTAAGTTACTACAACAAAATTAATATAGTTAAAAGGATTTTCTTTGATAACAAGTAAAAAATAATGAAACATCAAGATTATGTCATCAATAATTAAAAAAAAAACACTATTGGTACACATTAGGCCTAGAATGTAATCTAGAATACTTTCCAAAAATACTTCTAAAATTTCAATAAAACTATTAAGTCATTAAAAAGTTATGACAAAAACTCTAAAACCATTATGCATGTAGGTGGATGCCAGCGCAATGGCAATTTACCCATGTAAAAATTTTAACTTGCAAAATTTAATCTTAGCATCAATACAGAAGTATTGATATTTTGGTGTTCTAAATATTAAAATGGGAAATTGATATGATAATTACTTAAGTTTGATTGGTATTTTAGCTTCAACGTTAAGCAGTCTTGTTGTATTTTATAGTTTGAATTGTAAAATCTTTTAGTGCAAAATGTGTTTTGTGGTGGGGAATGAGTTAACAAGGTTATCTTATTTACCGAAACATAAAATTAATTGACGTCTTATGATTTCATTATCTTGAAAGATATTTTGTTTCAATTAGGCCCAAAAGTAAGTTTGAGTTTCCTTTTACTAAATGGTCAGAGTATTGGTAATCCATTTCTTTTCAGTTGTTAAAATCTTTGTTAATTTAGAATTAGTGGAGTATGATAACTGATAAAGAGAATCAAGTTCTAGCTGTCATGGACAGACTTCCTAGTTCACAAAATTAGTTGAAGGCAAAGTTATAGACTACAGCATCAGGAAAACTCATTTGTGGTACATTGTTGTGTTTTCTGGTGAGCTGAATAAAAAAAAATCATAATTTCTTGTTGATACACATAGTGCACCAAAGTTAAAAATAATTGGATAAGTTGCACTATTAAAAAATGTGACAGACACTTGCTTTTTGACAAAATGTAAAAAAGCACACTATTTCATTACTTTGCATAACTTTATTATTTTCACTATTTCACTGATTAGTTCTTATCAATTCGCAATTCATAAATTAGAACTTTTTGCTGCATTCTTTTCCAAGTGATTTTTTGCACTACGTTTAGCTTCTGTTTAACAAAGCTTTTTAAAGCTTAAACTGGTAAAGATTTATGTGCTTTTGAGAACAAGCATAATTTAAGATCGGTTGAATCATTTAGCATTAATAGAAGTCAAATACAATTTGATCATGCAAACTTTGCAAAGATAAAATTTCATGTGTTTTTTCAGATTAACAAGGAAACAGAAATTTACTTTTAAAGGACAGTGTTAATGTTTTTATTAAATAAATAGTTTTATATAGGTTAGAGAAATTTAAAATCATTTCATTCTATCCTATGTAAGAAATTCTCTTGGTAGTGCTCATAAAATATGTAAA
The DNA here is from genome assembly GCA_021962125.1 of Bulinus truncatus. Taxonomy (NCBI): domain Eukaryota; kingdom Metazoa; phylum Mollusca; class Gastropoda; family Planorbidae; genus Bulinus; species Bulinus truncatus. Next base: position 156,172 of record JAGDYQ010000071.1, on the reverse strand, counting down.
GCTATAAACATGTTGGAAACTATTCCATCAGAATTTCTGATAAAGTTATAATATGCCAGAATCTGAACATAAATAAATCTTACGTGATGTTCTCTTAGCTCTTAAGTCAGTGGCCATTGGGGAAGATTAAGTGTAGAATTCATCTCTTTCTATAACCTCTGCATATTGTGTTGCTAGTACAGTCCCATACACCATTACTTCCTCAACTAAAGTCAGTCATCCATTTATAGCTGGTTTACCAGGATCTTGAGAAAATTTCTTTGGTTCTCTACTCGGATCAAACCAGGAACTTTCAGTTAAGTGCTCTACGCTGTTTAACCATCTGTCTTCTGAAGTCATTCTGGGCGCCAGTAAAATCCTTAATAAATCCTGTTTCCTGTACTTAATAAATTACACTAATACCTCATTCTCATCTAGTGACATATAGTGACAAATTATTTTTATTGAAAATTATTTTTAAATAAACAATGGTCATATGTAAATGGCAAAAATTTTAAGCATTTGTTGAAATCTTGCACTGTTGTGTTCTTTTTATCTCATTAACACCTAAGTCAGTCTGTCGTCTAATTAATGCCCAACAGTAAGTGCTAGGATTTAAGTTTATTTTTTACTGAAGAAAAAATTGTTTAGTTTCTTTATAAAACAAGTTGAGAAGAAAAAAAGGTCAAACATAAATTAAGAGAGCCAGGAATTAAATGCAAGGGCTGTTGGCAAAAACAAAAGAACTTTGCACATCAACATAATCACCCGAATATGTTTCATATTCATGCATAATTCTTTTTAAAAAATCAATTTTATTTATGGAAGTTGCCAATAAATTACAGCTCATAATATATACCGGTATGTGTTATTATCATATCATTTGTATGCACTAACTTATGAGCTGCTTTTTTGGGTTTCGAAGGCATGTGAAGACCCTCATGTGATTTGGAAAAAAAATATTTTCATTCTCAATGTACCAGGGACTACCTAAGGATGGTTAATCCTTTGCTCTAAATTATGGTACACATTCCTATAAATCACATTATTGCCCTGTTGAGCACTGTTTTTTAGTGCTGTAATTTGTTAATACATAACACCAGCCTAAGTCAGGTATGATTGTAGTGTATATATATTTATACAGTAACCCTCCCCCATGTTCGGTTTGTATCTTGAAAAACGTTTTCTAAGTAACATGTTCAGAAAATTGCGACACCATCCCTCCTCCTGTAACACTACCTCACTGTAACGTTGACATAAAACTCAATGAAATTCCAAAGTTTTTTTTTCTAGCAATGTCATGGGAAACACACCAGTCAGTTGCATATATCTGATTATTTTGTGTTGTATGTTATTTTTCATGATACTTGTTCATTTAAAGGAGGAAAAAAAAACATTTTAAGGGCAGTGAGAAATATTGGTTTTATTTTTTGTAACTTTTGTTTTTTTTTTAACAAAAAATGGATATAGAGTTTGATTTAATTAGACTATTTCTATTTACTAAATTGTATTTTAATCAAAAGAAAAAAGAGTTTTAGTTGAATTAAAGAAAAAAATTGAATTGTACAGATTTTTCAGAACACATTCCCTCCTTGTTTTGTTATGTTTGAATGTGTCACTCAACACAGTTTGACACAACTTGTCATCTACCAGGAATGTAACTACAGGATTGCCTGTATATCTATTTATAAAGGCCTATTGGTTTTATAGGATTTGATTAATTTTGAAGAAGTTTTGCATTATGATCTGGTGCTTATCTCCTTTAAAAAAATCTTATGGAATACATTTACTTAACATTCTTGTTTTAAAATTTTTTTTCATTATTTTTTTAACAGAGATTTTACCATGTGCTGACCAACAATTACAAACTTAAGAAATTATGTTTCCATTGATCTGTTACCAATTTTCCTGGATATCAACAAGTTCTCTCAGATTTAGCCACTCATACAGGCTCTTTAAAAGACTACTCACAGCTTCTGTCAACAGTCATTCTGAAGATCAACCTGCAGTGCCTTCACATTGTAGGGTTGTAATTTGCGGTGGTGGCATTGTAGGATCATCAGTAGCTTATCATTTGGCAGACAGAGGATGGACAGGTGTTGTAATCTTGGAGCAGGGCAGGTAAAGTAATTGAAAGACAGATGTTGTAATCTTAGAGCAGGACAGGTAATTTTCATGCAAGTACATATTTGTCATAACATTTATGTGGGTTATACAACAGCAAAATTCATAAACACTGTAAGCAAACTGTTAATATATCAGGTTGGAACTTGCTGACTAACCATTTATTTCATTTTTTTATTGTTCTAACTTAAAAGAATCTTTTCATTTCCCTTAATTCAATTTTCTCCTCCTTTCTTTTCTGTTTTGCATTAATTAAATAATTTGATTGACTTCTAATAAATACTGTAAAAATTTTACTTATATTTGTAAGTAACTGTCTCATATCTCACATATCTTATTATCAATGCTAGTGTAGTGAGGTGATATATTTATGCAAGGTCATTGCTGCCAATATCTGTGATGGATATGTGGGACAAAGAAAAATTCTTCATTTAATGTGGAATGAATTTTTACAGACTGACTGGTGGAACTACCTGGCATTCTGCTGGTCTTATTGGTTGTGTGAGGACAAGTCAAACTGAGATGAAAATCTTAGATTACAGTAGGAAGCTGTATGAACATTTTCAAAAAGAAGGGCATGATATAGGTAGGAATAAGAAGTATTATTTAATACTTGCAGAATGGGATGATATATAATAGGAATAAGAAGTATTAATTAATCCACACATGAAGGTTAGAAAAAAAGAAGTATTAATTAACCCAGACAGAATGGGGTGATATAGTAGGAAAAAGAAATATTATTTTTGTTTTCAATGGTAACAGTAAAATAAAATATTAAGTAAAATAATCGTGAAATAAAAACCACTGTTATGATAGATATCTGTTAACCAAATTGTACATTTTGAGTTGTATGATTAATACAAAGATTTTTAAAAATTTATTTTTAAGCCACAATATCAGTAAAAAGTTCCCTTAACCCTAACAGGCCATAGGGGCAGATGAAGTGTAGAATTCATCTGTTTCTATAACCTCGGCATATGAAGGGATTGTGTGGTTAGCACAACGCCCAGCCGCCTTTACTTCCCCAACTTAAAGTCAGGTACCCATTTAAAGCTGGGTGGACTTGTGGGACTACTTTGAAACACATTTTCACCTGGAAAAATTCCACATGGTTCTCACAGAGGATCGAACCCAGGACTATCAGGTCGACAGTCGAGTATCTACACCACTCGGCCACCCGTCCCACTCACAATATCAGTGCAGAACCTTTTTTATTTATAGGGTGGAAACAGACTGGCAGCATTGCACTGGCTAGAACTAAAGATAGACTTGTTGAGTTCAAGAGAAAGCATGCACTTGCTCAGTGAGTCATTTCATTCCTTCACTACATTCTTTTCTTTATGATTAATAACTTAAGTTCCTATAATCTACTATGTCCTGACCCTAGCTACAACTAGCTGCAGATTTAACTTCTTTTTTTTCCATTGGTAGGACTGTAGGAATTGAAACCCATCTTATTAGTCCATCTGAAGCTAAGCAACGATGTCCTCTATTGTTTATTGATGATCTTGTGGTAAAGTAATTTTTTCACCCCTTTTAAAAAAAGAAATTAATTATTTCACGACTAGTGGTTAGAAAAATTTCTGCTAGAATTGAGATGCTTAATTTGTTTTTTTTATAATTATTTCACTTTAGAAATTTCAGCTGTATTTATTTTCTGTCTCTAGGGAGCCATGTGGATTCCTCGTGATGGTGTAGTCGATGGTAAAAATTTATCTCTGACATATGCCAAACTTGCTCGTTCAAAAGGTAAAATATTCTATCATTATTATTATTAGACCAACTTTTATCTGGATTGTGATTTTCTTGAATATTAAACAAAATAATAAATACCAGACCATATTTTAACTATTGCTTTTTTTAAGTTGATAGTAAATGTGAAACAGATTTGAATATTTTCAACTGGACATCATCAGATCCATTTATTTATTTGATAGGTGTGTCAATGTGTGAAGGGGTGGGTGTGACTAAAGTAACAACCAATAAAGGGAGTGTGAAAGAAGTGGAAACAACAGCTGGGACAATCCATTGTGAATATTTTGTCAACTGTGCTGGACAAGTAAATAGGTTTCCTTTCTTCCATTTTATTTTTTAAATAATGCTTTACTTCTCACTAGGGAGCGACCGATAATCGGATCGGTATTGGTATCGGACCGATATTGGCACTATCGGTTAATATCGGATCGGCCGATTGTTGTAGGGAGCGACCGATAGTCGAACCGATATTGGCACTATGGGTTAACTGTCGGACCGGCCGTTTTTTGGCTGCCGATACATTGTTTTTTTTTTCACAACAGAGTTGCATAAAAAAAAAATCAGTAAATAACCCAATTCTATAACCAGATCAGACAAGATTTTAAAAAAAGGAAAAAAAACCCTTACACAGAAATTGTCACGTCTACATCAGAGATATGACCTTGAAACAATAGGATTGGCATTTCTTAATTCTAATGTATGACCTTGAATGATACAATTAGTGAACATCTGTGTGTATTTTTTGTTGGGATGGGAAGTTGGGGGGGGGAACAAGACTTACGTGTGGGCAAAGTGTCACGAAATATGACAGGGAAGGGGTAAGCATGGGTTGACATACGTCATTAGCTGTAGCACGAGAAAGACACGTGTTTGGCCTTGTTGTTGATTAAAAAAAATATCGGTATCTGAAAGGGGGGGGGGAACAAGACACGCGTGGGCGAAGTGTTACAAAATATGTGAACATGGGTTGAAATACGTCATACACCACGAGAATAACACGTGTTTGGCATTGTTGTTGCTTAAGGGGCTGTCCATTAATTACGTCAACAAAATAGGGGGGAGGGGGGGGTCAGAAAAGTTTTTACAATTGTTGACGGGAGGGGGGGGTCAAGAAAAGTTGACGTCAACAATGTTACTTTTTTAAATTTAATATAATTACTTAATAATTAGGAAAATTAAGCAGCGTTTGTAGTTCTATGTTACTCACTCGCTTAACATTCAGTATTTTAATTAAACTAGCTATATTCCTACTAATTTTGCCACATAAACATTTTGGAAGCCACCTTTTTTAGGGGGGGGGGTAATCAAATGTTGACGTAATTTTATAGGGGGGCCTCGGAAAGTTTGACAAGTTGTTGACAAGGGGGGGGGGAGGGAGGTAAAAATCGCCAAAAATTTGTTGACATAAATAATGGACAGCCCCTAAAAAGAAAATATCGGGATCTGTAAAAATGCTGGGGGGAAATATCGGTATCGGACTATCGGTAAAAAGGCATATCGGTCGCTCCCTACTTCTCACCGCTCTTATTGTATTGCTGATAGAGACTTAGAGGCAAATTCAAACTTTGAGAAAAAGTGCCTCTTAATTTAGTGCATTAATTTAAAATTTTGGTGTTGCCCTGGTAAATGAAAGTAGTTGGAAAAATCTTAATTTTAATGTAACTATTTTACAAGTTTTTATTCAAAATATAGTGAGTAATTTTGCCGTTCGGTCTTGCCTTATTTTCATTCTTTAGAATGGAGTATTTGTTAGCTTTTCCACTAATTAGACAGAATGATTTAAAATTCATCTCATTTCAGTGGGCAAGAGCAGTTGGTAAGAAAACTTTCCCTAAAACAGTGAAGGCACCTTTACACCCATGTGAACATTACTACATGAAAACTAAACCACAAGTGGGCATAGATCCTATGATGCCAGGTGAGATGGTATTTACATTAACGAAACTCAGAAAAGCGATTTAAGATATTTTCTAAATTTCTTTTAAAATCATACCTTTGTATTCTCAATTAATTCATGTTCACAGTAAAAAATGTACGTTCAGGCTTTGCACCAAAGTCTTCATTGAGCTCTGTTATTTATTTATTTCTCAAGTTAAAAGCTTTAGTGAGAATAATTTTGTCATTTTGGAGAACTTGTGGTTATTCCTTATGATAGATTCTGTTTAATCAACTCAACACGAAGTTACACTTCTTATCAAATAAGTTTTATAATACATAGGTGTCAAGTTCAAAATAAAAAGAACATTTTGACATTAGACTCAGGAGGAGTACATATAACATCTGCCTTCTATAAAGTCAACAGCGCAATTCCTAACATAATCTAGGCGTCCGCTGCCTATGAACGCAAAAAGCTCAATTCATTAATACAAACAAGGTGTCCGCTTCCTACAGAGCCCAAAGCGCAACTGCTTCTAGTTTGATTCTTTCTTTCAGTTTTATTTTGGTAGTGCATCTTAGCCCAAAAGTTAATACATGTCATAAACCAAAAAAGATGTAAATACCAAACAACTACATTTACTACCTCATGTAAATTGAAATGTGTCATCAAGCAATTGACTGGTAGGTGGAGTGGGGAAGGGGACGTGCTATGCAAATCACATCATCATTTTATTCACTTCACATTCATCATGTTGCTAAACAATTAATTCATGTTCACAGTGATTAGAGATTATGATGGGCATGTTTACTTTCGAGAATACAACAGAGGAATTCTAGCTGGGGGTTTTGGACTCAATGCAAAGCCTTGTTTTCACAAAGGGATTCCAGAAAGGTTTGAGTTTCAGCAGCTTCAAGCAGACTGGGACCATTTCCGTAAGTATAAAAGAAAAAGAATCAGTTAAATAAATATTATTTTGTAGGTTTGTCTATTAACCATTAGAATATAATGATAAGTCCAACAAAAAATGAACATGAAACCTTTTTTAAACTATATCCTCTCTTACAAGAGCTTTTAACCATAAATTTACACTACTATCTTTGTTGCTGCAATTTGTGTTTCTTTGGCTTTTTTTTTTATCATTTTAATTTTTTTCATCATGAATGAATGCCCTTTGTCAATTAAATATATGTGTTTATCATTATCTCAGTCACCTTAAATTAGAGAGCTGCATAAAAGAGTTTTAAAAATCACACGTTATCAGTATGGCCATGAAAAACTGCCACATGTGGTACATTTCACTTAAACAATACATTATTTGTTGACCTCACAACCATAGAATGTCAGATTCAACAACTTTTCTATATAATCTTTTTAAAATGCCATGCTTAAAATGTTGTATTTTCCTTTTAGAAATGTATCAACTTATTAATAGGCATTTTTCTAAATGTTTTTTTTTTACAATCAGTTATCTTTAAAGTCATTGGAGCTCACTCAGTCAATATTTTTTTTTAGATCCTCTACTGAACAGCATAACTCATCGTGTCCCAATGTTGAGCCAAGCTGAAGTTGATCAGTTATTTAATGGGCCAGAGAGTTTTACACCAGACTCTAAATGGATCTTAGGTAAATCTCCTAAGGTAAGCTTGACAAACACATAAAATCAGGTGTTAATAAATAGTAATATCCTCCTTATTCAATTATAATTAGCTTAATGCCATCTGTTTTTTTTTTTAAATATAAATAAAAATGAGTGAGGGTTTATGTGTAAGTATGCATGCAGAAAACCCATTGCTGAACAAAAGAAATGGTCTCGTAGTTTTAAAAACTATTGCCAAATATTGGATATATTTAATGTAAAGTTAGGTTTAAAATTGAATAAACTGATAATTACTTAACCCATTAATGCATGAGTTTTTATTTTTTAATAAAATTTGCACAGGAGATGTAATTTGGGTAGTTATTGACTAAATCTAACTCAAAAATTTCAAAAAATGTATGTAGCCCATATTATGGGCCCGGAAATTTTTGTCCTTAAAAAAGGACGGTATGCACTAGAGGTACCAGTGTTTGTTAACACATAACTATATTACATGACTTCCGAATTTTAAAAGCGTGACATTTTCACATGGAAAATACTTGTTAATGATGTCTAGATTATATAATATGATTACTTTTGCATAACCTTGAAAGTTTGAGCTTATCATTAATTAGAATAAAACTGGCTAAATATTTTAACACCGTTTACTTTTTAGTAGGGTTTATTTGAAAACTGGTCAACCATTAAAACTGATTACTGTTAGAAATATATAACATATGACTAAAAACAAGCCATCCAACAATTTTATTAGTTAACTCGTTTATCAAAATGATGAAAGTTCACCAAAAACGATAAGTACAGTTCACTTTGTGTGAAAAAGTTAAAAGTTATGGTCCATTGAGTTATTAAGTAGATCTACCACCCCAATCTGTCGCATTTCGCTCACACCCTAACCCCAGGTATGTCCACAAAAGCCCCACTTGTAAGATGAAATGAAGACAAGTAATCCTCCTGCTCCCTTTCCGGTCGATGTAAAAAGAGAAAAGTTTCATTTACTCGTTTACATTATATACAGTAGTGTATTGGTGGAGGTACAACAGTGTATTGTTGAAGGTAAAAAAAACAAGTGTATAATGAACCCGGTTATAATTAGATCAAAATAACGAGATGCTAGAAATTGTGAATCATTTTTTTGCACATAATTTAGTATCGCATTTGGATAAAACAGCATCTTGCTTGTCACGTCTGCAGCAACTGCACTAATATTTCCATATACATGACACCTATAATTGGTGTCTAGACAGTACCTAGACATGGCCTAGACTAGACTATGAACACATCTAAACAGTAGACAGTGGTTGTATATTTCAGAATAATTGTGACACTGAGTTAAATTTTATATAGAGCTGTTGATTTGCTGTAATTAAAGAGTAATTAATGCGTTCAAAATATGTGATTAAATTTTTAAAACAAACATCTAAATGCATTACATTTTACCCAAATGTTAGCATTTCAGAGTTGCAGAAAAAATCTGTAAATAACCCAATTCTATAACCAGATCAAACTACATTTTTTAAAAAATCAAGAAAAAACACCCGAACACTGAGACTGTTACATAAATCACAGCAATATGACCTTGAAACAATAAGATTGTCATTTCTTAATTCTAATTTATGACCTTGAATACCATTAGTGAACATCATTCTGTAGACGCATGCTATATAGTTCGGCACGTGCAATCGTTTGGGACGGAGGGGGTAAGGTGGTTGGAAAGCAATAAAGTAACGTCATCTTTGTAGGGGGAGAGAGAGGCTGCTAAGTGTCAAAAATGAAATTGGGATGGGCGAGGAGGGAAAATAAAAAAAAAACGCGTTCATAATAAGGGAGCAAGTACATTCTGGCTGTACTATTATTTAAAGAAAGAAAAAGGCACAAATGACGTGTGTATTTTTTTTCGGGGGGGGGGGTAGGTGCGGTAGTGGAGGGTAGGGTGAACAAGACCTACGCGAGGCGAAGTGTTACAAAATATGACAGGGAAAGGGGGGGGGGTGGGAACAGCGGTTGACATACGACAGTAGTTCGGAATCAATGGAACGGGAAAAAACATGTTTGGCATTGATGTTAATTTAAAACAATTTGCATCACTTGACGGGCCTCAGGGCGGGAACATAAGTCGTGAAAAAATGACATGGTAGGGGCGGCCCGGGCCTCCTTACAGATGCGGGCCCCCTGGCAATGACCCCACTGCCCACCCCTCGGCGTGCCTGGATGTGATTAATACATGTCAATAAACCGGTCTCAATAACCATATCAATAGACATATGTGCAAATGTTTAATAAATCTTTCTGAATTAATTATACCTCTTTCGTAAATTAAACTGACTTGTTTGTTATGCCAATATTATGCAACGATATTACTACATACTAGTTTGAATACAAACAAATGTATTATATTGTGTCGATTAAAATATGCGTTAATTTGCGATTAAAATTTTTAATCATGCGTTAATTTCGATCAATTTTTTTAATCGAACAGCAGCTCTATTTTTTAGGTTTATTTGAAAACTTAACTATTAAAACTGATTACTGTTAGAAATATATAACATATGACTAAAAACAAGCCATCCAACAATTTTATTATTTGTTAACGTTTATCAAAATAAAAGCCAATGATAAGTACAGTTCACTTTGTGTGAAAAAGTTAAAAGCAGCGGTCATGCAAAGACACCCTGCACTTGTTGAATTTTCGCTGAACCTTCATTCCACACTGAACACATCTTTTCTGACCACCATCAAGGCCTCCAATGAAGTGGTTTTGGCCATTAAATCGGATATCATCCAGGACTGTTCTGCAGCTGGCAACATGACTATGAATCGGACGTCCAATTTTATTTGTGACTCAATACCTCGAGATGTATGTCATTGCAACATCTCATCAAAATTGTATTAGATTCAAATCAAGATGCTTCTGACAATCTGCCAAGCTAGATTCAATTCAAGATGCTTCTGACAATCTGCCAAGCTTTATGAAAGCTTGCATTAATCGCTAGTCAAAACAATGCCCACCACCATTTCTTGATACGAATATGTATGCGACGTCCCACTCATGATACTGTTATACTGAGCGATCAGTTTTTGCATATGAATTTGAACATGTTTTTTCTGCTGCTGACCACCTCTGGACTTAAAACCAGTGGATGGACTCCAAAACAGTTAGATAGTACTGAGACTACATTTTATCATTCCAACGAACTGCTAACATCCCTGACTTTCTGTCAAATAGAAGGTCAGATGTGCCACGTGCATCTTTCTTCGATATGTGTACTTCTATCAGTGGACACTTCTCCATCCTGTTTGCTCTCACAGTACCAGTCGCAGATATATTCATTGTCTTCAGTTGATCGAGCAGTCGTGTTATTGTAAAAAATGTCTATATACAATCTGTATGGAAGACCAGGTGTTCACTAGCTGCATCACTACAGAGTCACCATGTCCCAGACCTACATTGAACAAGCCACTTGATTCTTGATAGCTCACAATCGACCAAGTAGCCCAAACTGCTGTTCAGGCACCAGACTTTGAACCCAAAGCATATAGCACGGCACCATGGATTCATCAAAGGAAATGTCCTGTCAGTAGGCCATTGCTGAACAAAACGTTCATTTAACATCACAGCCTTAAAAGAAAATATCTTGTATGCATTCATGTAATGTTCTATCGGGACTCACTGCTAACAGTAAAGTTGAATTGATAATTAGCTTAATTTCCTATTTAATGACTGCATCAATTTCTTTTGATTGATCCCACCAACCTAATTAATTGTAAGTAAATAAAATATGGTTTAAATGATCAAGAAAGGGTGTCACACGGCACCTTGATTTCCCGGGCAACCTAATGAATCATATGTAAAAACTAGGGCTGCTGATTAACTGCAATTAACATGTGAACATTTTTTTATTAAATATTTAGCGTTATTTTTTTTTTACCCAAATGCTGTTATTTCAGAGTTGCTGGAAAAATTCCAGAATAAAAAATCAGTAAATAACCAAATTCTATAAACAGAAATAGATCAGAAAAGATTTTTTTTAAAAAGCAAGAACAAATATCCAAACGCAGGAACTGTCATGTTTACATAAAATAATAGCAGCTATATGACCTTGAAACAATAGGATTGTCATTTCTTAATTCTATTTTCTGACCCTGAATGATACAATTAAGGAACCTCTGCAGACACGCTTCTAGTTTGATTGACAGGTACCATGGGTTTGAAAGGATGGTACTTCATGTCAATGTTTTTGGGATAGAGGGGATATGGTGGTTGGATAAGCTATAAGTAACAAGTAACATTATCTTTGTGGGGAGAGAGCTGTGAAGTGTGTCAAAAATGTGACCGGGTGCGGAAGGGGGGGGGAATCAATAAAAAAAAACGCATTAATAATAAGTGAGCGACTACTTTCAGGATATACTATTATTTTAAGAAGGAATAGGTGCCTATGAGATAGAAATACAGTATGTCTTTATTTTTTGGGAGGGATATTGGAGGGTAGGGTATGGTAGTGTAGGTTCAGATAGTGAAGACTTACATGGGGATGAAATGTTGCAAAATATGAGAGGGATCAATGGAAGAGGGGTCGACACATGTCATGAGTTTGGAACCTACATTCGGAAAAAACATGTTTGGCATTGTTGTTGGTTAAAAAAAAAATTCACATCACTTGACTTGATTGATACATGTCAATAAATTGGTCTGAATAAGAAATTCAATAGGCCTAAATGCTAATGCTTAATAGATCTGTTATAATTAATGATAACTCTTTTCCTAAATTAAACTGACTTGTTTATTATTCCAATGTTATGATAGAATATAATGACAAACTTGTTTGAATACAAATAAATGTATTATATTGTATCAATTAAAATGTGCATTAATTTGCAATAAAATTTTTAATCATGCATTTATTTCGATCAGCTATTGTAATCAAACAGCAGCTCTAGTAAAAACGTTTAGAATGATAAGGAGGTGGGAAACAACGGGCTTTACAGCAAGTATATAATATTTAGTAAACTGAAGTACCAATTTTTTTATTTAGTAAACTGAAGTACCAATTTTTTAAATTGAAATTAATAAATATTATATACTAGCTGTAATACCCGTTGTTGTTCAGAAAACATGTTTCGGAAATTGTGTTCCTAAACCAATGTGTTTTAAAATATTTAAATAATTTTTTTAATCATTGAACATTTATTTTCTTTACTAATTTTAATTTAGTTTTATTTAAAGATTTAGCTAAAGTAAAATTTTCTGCTCTTCTACAGTTGAAAAATTACTTTTTAGCAGCTGGTATGAATTCATCTGGCATAGTGTCATCAGGAGGAGTTGGTAAACATGTTGTTGATTGGATAGTGGACGGAGATACCAAACTAAATTTGTGGCCTTTTGATGTCAGAAGATTTGTTCGTCTTCACAACAACAAAAAGTTCTTAAAAGATCGGATGCCAGAAGCTGTTGGTAAATGACATATATTTTTTCAACCCTTTGAATTATTTTTTCTGGAAAATATATTTAAATGTTTGTCAATCATTTTCACTAAAAAATGTAATAATTTAATTTGATCTTTCTCATGTAAAAATTTTTCTAGTTATTTAACTATTCTTAGTTATTGAAAATAAATTCTTTTTAAAAGTATGGTATTCAATTATATACAAAAGGCTTAGTCAAGCTTTTATTATAAAACATGGATTGTTGATCAGACAAATGGGTGATGGATTTGTAATTAGAACTGATTTAGATATTTTAACATATGATGTACAATAACATTGAAATGGCCATTACTTTTGTTTTACTCATTGGTTCAGTTGTTTTAGTTTTACTCTTATAAAAAAAAAAGAATGCTTAGCTTATGGTTATAATACTTTAAAACTGTTTTTCATGTGACAGCCAATCACTATTTACTGAAGTACCCAAGAGAGGAATACAAGACAGGAAGAAAACTACGATGTTCTCCTCTCCACACAAGATTGGAAGTTGCAGGAGCTGTGTTTGGTGAAACTATGGCATATGAAAGAGCCATGTATTTTGCTGAGCCAAATGGTTAGAAATATGTTATGTTTTTTTATTTTTATACTAGAGGTTTGTAATAAATGACATTAACTATGTTTGGGCTTTAACATAAAGATATTTATTTAGCTCCTCAATGCCATACTGCAGATGAATACAGTTTATATATATATTTCTATATGTATATATACACACTAAGTGTATACACCCTGCTCTGGAAGGTTGGATGCTTACAGTGTATCAAAGTTGAATGTTACAGAAGCATTATAGAATACTTATATGAATTTAAAAAAAACAGCTATGTTCACAGTATTAAACGTCACTAATTGCCACGAGACACTTTTAAAATTTCTAAGGCATATACCTGACACCATTAGAGGTATAGGGCTTGTTAGAGAAAATTTAGTACTGGTTGTGTAATTATCATCTATTACTGTTTGTGTAATCATCTATTCATGGAGCAGAGCCTACTTTAACTATAAAACTAGGTAAAAAGCATTAATTGTTTTCTTGAATAAATCATAGTATACATATTAGTTATTAAAAAGATAGTGAACAAAATATCAAAGAACATCATCTGATTAGTATTTTTTGACTAGATTAATAATTTTATATCCATTCAGATTCGTGCATTGGGGAAGAAACAGACTCACAATGGTCCTGGTCAAAGCCATGTTGGTTTAAGAATGTGCAAGAGGAATACTGGGCTTGTAAGGAAAGAGTCTGTATTATGGATATGTCATCTTTTGCCAAGTTTGATGTCAAGGTCAGTTATTTTTATTGTGATAAAACTTTTGAAAAATATCTTTATGAGTTTTTTTTTTTATTTAAGACCTGTCCGAACAAAATATTCAAACAAATGAAGATGACATATATTTTTTTATATATTTATTAAAATTATCTTGGTTGCAAAATTTATATTAAAATTGTCTTGGTTGCAAAATTTATATTAAAATTATCTTGGTTGCAAAATTTAGTGATGAAAAGATTCTTGCCACAAGGACAGTTATGGATTCTTTTTTTGTGTTCAGAACTGGTTTTTACATTTTATATCGTGAGAGTCAACATTTATGTGATAGAGGATAAAAGTAGAAGCCATTGATAAATAGATGATATACACTAATGTTCACAAGGTTATCTTTTTTTTTACAATTCTCCTGTTTTTTAAAAAAAAGATCAAACCAAAACATTTTATCCAACAAACTAAGCAAAAAACATGCTAAATGTTATATAATCGACCTAAGTCACTTGGATGTTGCCATGGATATCATGCAGCGCGCTGAAATTATAAAATTCTATATTTATACAAAATTGCAAAACTTCTCTCAACAGGAGTGTGGACAATACATAAGAATTGTGAATTATAATACTTGAAAAAAATTATTTATTGAATCATTTGATGAAAAAGACATTGATAAAATATAAACATTGATAAAATATAAACATTACAAATAAAAATGAATACACTTAAGTCCAAGATAATTTATTTTGTTTAAGAAACTTGCGTGTTGTGTTAAGGCCTTGAATTGTAAATTCACCTTTCTAAAGGAGTTACATGTACTATAAAAAAACATTTCTATTTGACTGATAGAAAGGGACGGATGGTCTTGTGGATCTAAGGCGCTAGACTGTTGACCTTTTTGTCCTGGGTTCGTTCTCCAGTGAGAACCAAGGGAATTTACCGTGATGCCTCCATGGCCATTGTACTATCGGTTATAGTGGGGATGAAAGAAGTGATGCCTCCATGGCCATTGTACTATTGGTTATAGTGGGGATGAAAGAAGTGATGCCTCCATGGCCATTGTACTATCGGTTATAGTGGGGATGAAAGAAGTGATGCCTCCATGGCCATTGTACTATCGGTTATAGTGGGGATGAAAGAAGTGATGCCTCCATGGCCATTGTACTATTGGTTATAGTAGGGATGAAAGAAGTGATGCCTCCATGGCCATTGTACTATCGGTTATAGTGGGGATGAAAGAAGTGATGCTTCCATGGCCATTGTACTATCGGTTATAGTGGGGATGAAAGAAGTGATGCTTCCATGGCCATTGTACTATCGGTTATAGTGGGGATGAAAGAAAGGCTATAAAACAAATTCCCATAGGATCCAAGTAAACTCTCAGCCTTACAGGGTCTACTTAAATTTGTTAGATTTTTTTTTTTTAAACTAAATGACTAACTTTTTTTTTCTTTGATAGAAAGAAGACTGAATATGTAGGGTTGGGAAAAAGTGTGCAGAATATGGAAAAGGGGAATTTACAAACTGGGTCATCATTGGGGGGTGGGGGGGGGTTGAGAGAGAATACAAATAGGAAAGGGGAAAAGAATACAAAATAGAGAGAAGGGGGTATAGATTTAGTGCAGGGTACTTTGAAGATCTATTTTTGCTTTTACAAACTTTTGAAATTCCCCGTCTGTAGCTTACCATCGAGGGCAAGGAAGAGAGAGTTATAACAATATCATGTTATTTAAATCTTAATATAATGCTTAACTTGTCATTAATAATATTTTAACTGATCATGTTTCTAACAGTTAATAATATAATTTTCATGGTGACAGTCGCAGGGTGGGGAAGCCACTACTTACCTGAATTATCTTTGCTCCAATAAAATTGACACTGAGCTGGGCACCATTGTTCACACTGGAATGCACAATGTTCGTGGAGGCTTTGAGAATGACTGCACTGTGGCTCGTCTTGAGCCCAATCAGTAAGTAAAATCATGTTCGTTTAGAAGTTTGACTTTACATGATCATAAAATGATTTTTTTTTTTTAAATTAAAGCAACTCATGAAAAGTACTGTTACAAGGAGCTCCCTGTTATACAGATGAGATGGTCTATTTCAATCCTATGTTGACCCTGCTGTAATACAGATGAGATGGTCTATTTCAATCCTATGTTGACCCTGCTGTAATACAGATGAGGTGGTCTATTTCAATCCTATGTTGACCCTGTTACACCGTTTGGACAATTTTTTTATGCCATTCAGTAATCGAGTCACTCTGAGAAAATAGTTAATATGATTTGAACGTGCTAATCACATAAAACCTACAGAGTTTACAAACTTACTGCCACTGATACAAAATCCAGTTTTCTTAGTGGGCCATGAATCAAACAGTTTGAGAACCACCATTCTAACTCATGCATGAGATTCTGACTTGTGTTTTAATAATTTATCTTTTTTTCTTGAGACGCTACAATGACAGTATTGTCTTTTAATTTTTAGTTACTTCATCATATGCTACAATGACAGTATTGTCTTTTAATTTTTAGTTACTTCATCATATGCTACAATGACAATATTGTCTTTTAATTTTTAGTTACTTCATCATACGCTACAATGACAATATTGTCTTTTAATTTTTAGTTACTTCATCATATGCTACAATGACAATATTGTCTTTTCAATTTTAGTTATTTCATCATATGCTACAATGACAATATTGTCTTTTAATTTTTAGTTACTTCATCATATGCCCAGCGACTCAGCAGACAAGATGCATAGCTTGGCTGAACCAACATTTGCCACCAGACGGTTCAGTCCAAGTGACTGATGTCACCTCTATGTTCTCTGGGATCAACATAATTGGTCCCCACGCTCAGCAGCTGCTGGCCGATGTTTCGGAATTTCCAACCAACAAGTCTGCATTCCGCCCTATGACCACCAATATTATTGACGTGGGACATGCCAGTAGCATCAGAGCCATGAGACTAACACACACCGGGGAGGACGGTTTTATTTTATACATCCCTGCTGAAGTAAGTCATCACTATTTATGTTTGATATAAATATGGCAATTTATCTATTTTCAATCTTGTAGGGAGCTGGAATTATTATAAGTCTTTATTAAAACTGGAGCACATCAAAGATGATTACTAGTGGTCTTCCTAACATTCATAGACTGGATCAGACTACAAAAGCCACTAAGACAATGGTTTATGACACAATATTTAGAGGAATTTCACTCTGCATATACTTACTGTAATAGCCACACTAACAATACTAATCTGCAAAGCTTTAAATTTTTTTCATGTGACAGCTTTATTAGTGAAATATGGCTGGGGATTCTACTAGCTACAATATTAGAATTAGCCACATATTGGTATTTGACATACTTATTAGTTTTTCTTATAAATGTCCTTTCCAGCAGTTGGCTATAGCAATTATTTCTTGTTGATATACTTTCATGTAAATATTTCATATAGATAAATATTCTGATGTCAAATCAAGTTTAATGTATGAGATAAAAATATTTCATCATTTATTTGAGGCTCATATTAGATGAATACATATTAGATGGATACATATTAGATGGATACATATTAGATGGATACACATTAGATGAAAATATATTAGATGAATACATATTTTCCTCTATTTAGGTTTTTTTTTTCAAAATGAAATCTGATTAATACTAATCAAATATATGTTGTACAGATTTTTAAAATATTGATATATTTAGATATATATAATGTGTAAAGTTTATGCATTTCAGAAAAAAATATATTGTATATACTTGTAATTAGTAATAGTCAAAGTTTTTTGTGAGCCTTATTTATGTTCATTCATTTAAATTGTACTCAACTATCTTATTCCTCTAGTACGCCCTCCATGTGTATGATACTTTAATGACTGCTGGAAAAGATTATGGCATCCGTAATGCTGGGTATTATGCCCTGCGCCATTTGAGAATTGAAAATTTTTTTGCCTTTTGGGGTCTTGACTTGGATGATAAGACATCACCTTTAGAATGTGGAAGAGGCTTTCGTACAAAGTTAGATGTATGTAGCATTTCTCTTATCATAAACCTTCATAATGCTTAATATGAAAGAATAAACTCTACCAGTCTAAGTATAACTGAAGCATTTTAAGCCAGACTAGTCTATTATGACTTACTCACACCGTAAGTTAGGCTAATAATTTCCCATTATTAGTTATAACATATTGATTAGATTCAACGATACCTAAAATAATCTACATACTTAGTATAAAAATGGTTTGTCATTCTTTTTCAAAATATACTTTATTACTTTATTTATTAACTGATGCTGCTTATAATTATTTAAACATTTTTTTCATTAGGAACATGACGATTTTATTGGCAAGGCAGCCCTTTTGCAAGAACGACAAATGGGTGTCAGGCGAAGATTCACACAGTTCCTGTTAGATGACTATGATGTTCACAGAGATTACTGGCCATGGGGTAATGAACCCATTTACCGAGATGGAAAATATGTGGGACTGACCACAACTTGTGGTTATGGGTGAGTTCTTGCTGAGTGATGACCAAATTGTAATTTTTTGAAGGGTTTGAACTTATAATGAAACTTTTCCTGAAAGATCATTTAGCATGTGCTAAGAAAGAATAATTTTATTGATCTTATAGATTATATACATGTATAATTTAATTACGCATTTTACTTCTATGTTACTTCGATTTTTTATTGCTGACAAAAAATTAGGTTTTATGGATTTTTAAAAATAGAGATTTAATATCCTTATCTCTTGGACATACTTATATGTTTTTATCATTTGCTATTAATTTTCATTTTTTTTATAAATAAATAGACAATCATCAATGGGAGAGACTATAAATAGACTTTTAATATCATTGGTAGAGACTTTTTTCATTTATTAAATCATGTTTAAAATAATGTACATGTATAGAACATTTATATTAAAAAAAATACATTTTTAAATTTAACAGTAGCTAGAACATTTATATTAAATTTAATAGTAGCATATCTTCTGCTTTGAACTAGTTCATGTTCACCAGTATACACTGTGGTATTGAAACATGTTCGCTCAGTAAATCATGAACATTTATGTCGATAACAAAGTAAAATTTATCAAAATAGGAATCTTTATCTAAATGCATTTGAAGCTGTAGTGCAGAAATGTTTCATAATTATATTTCTAAAAAATGCATCATTATAATCACGCAATTTGTAACTCTGTAGATTCACTTTGAATGACATATTTATTTCTGCACCTTAGGTTATTTCTTCACAGTTCTTTTAATCTTCAGCATACATTTACACTTTGTATATATTTTTATCAGATTTACCTTGGAAAAGATGGTTTGCCTGGGGTTTATAGGAGAGATGGACAGCAATGGGGACTACGTGACGCAAAAGAATATTAACGAGTGGGTCATGAACAAAAATGCTAAGTATGAGATTGACATAGCAGGAGTTCGTTTCCCAGCTAAGCCAGGCATTTACACCCCCAAAATAACAGTGCAAACTTTAGAGCCACTGTTTGTACCAGCCCCTGAGAAAACATCAAAAACAAGTTGAAGGGGTGCAATATATTAAGACGATGCCATGACTTCTTTCTGTGATCTATGCATGAAGTAACCCTCTTCAATGTTGACTTCATCTGATATTTTTTATATATCATATATTTTTCTTTGAAGCTTTATATTAACCATTAACAAACATGTCCACTTTGTAGTATTTTTAATGTCACTTTTCTGCCAGATAAAGTAGAGCACCTCTTAAAAATGTTCCAATGCTGGCTTTTGTGGTTTGTGCATCACTAATGTATTATAATGTATGTATTCAAGAATGTTGGTTGTTGTAGCATCATATATTTCTATTTTAATTTTGGCAGTAATAGATAAAGTATATTTCCATTTAAACAAGAAAAATGCTTTTATCCCTGTCATGCTGAGTAGGAATATCATCCTTTGAAAAGAGCATTTAGTAATTACAAAAAAATAATTATTTTATAACTCTCTTTTTATTTGCTTTTATCATTATCAATTTCTGACAGAGAATTAAGCATATGATTAAAGTTCATATTTAAATGGTTAAATTGATTTTTAATTTCATAAGTATAAATTTTAGAATAAATTTTAAATAGTTAAAATACATATGCATGCATTTATTTTATTTTTTGGATAAAATTTCAAAACTTAATGGGATGCTGTACCCTATAATATTAACAAACACATTGAAATTCAGTTTTTGGCTTGTGTCGTTTATAATATAGTTACATTTACTTAATTCGAAAGATTGATGTTAAAAAAATTGAGTTTATAAATGTGAAAATAATTGAAATTGACAAATGGTGTTAATTGTTATCCCTTCTCCATTTCTCCTACCACACATGTACTAAAAACATTATTTTAAAAAACTCTTTCTTGTGGGGGAAAAATAGCAAATTTAAATTGCAGCATCCCTTTAAATGATTTCCCTATAAAATTAAAATTTTAAAATGTTTTTTTTTTTTTTTTTGGAAATAGAAAAAGTTTAAAAGAACAAAGTTTTTTAAAGCTTTAAGAGAATTTTTTCGCTTATCTAGTTTGCATTATTTTTACTATTTCCTTAATGCAATTAAAAAAAAAAGTAAGCAGGTATTTTTTTTTCATGTAGTTGATGTACATTTAGCTAATAACCATTTTATTTATCTCTAATGAAAGATAAAGTAATGATAATAACAATATTTGTATAAATACATGTATTATTAAATGTAATTTAATGAATAATTGTGGTTTTTTTTATTAATTTAATTTGTAATAGTTTTCATTGCTACTCCTGTTTCATGGGGTTTAGTAATAGCACCTGTGATACTGAACAAATTATGTCACTTTTTTTTTTACTTGAGCACAATACTGAATCCTGTCAGTATTTTAAACATTTTTTGTTCCTTGATTAGTGTAAATTGACATGTACAGTTTTTTTTATTCAGCAGGCTCAATTAGGGGTAGAGTGATATGAATTAAATGAAATGTTTTATTAGTGTAAATAATACTTAAATGCCTTTCAAAAGATAATGGCAAAAATGTTCTGATTCTAAAACTATTTTTTATTTAAGATCATCATTAAATAGAATAAATGTGAACATTCACTGTGGAGAATTTTCTGAGACCTTTTGATTTTCTTTTTTCTTCAATACGTCATACATACATTGCAGATAAGAAGAAAGATTTTAGTTGAAATATTATAAATTTATATTTTAATTTTTTGTGTTTTTGGTCAGTATTAAATAAAAAAAAATAAAGTTACATTACAATTGTTTTTTTTTTAACTGATTCAAACAAACAATTAATTTGTGTTTGTAATGTTTTGTTATTTTTTGTTTATTCCATGCAAAAGTTTGTTTTTTTTATATTTACATATCATTTTATTAAGCACAATAAAAAGCTGAAATGCCGATACTGTTAGGTTGGCCCACTTGATATTAACAACATGACTGGTTAAAAAAAAAAAAGCAAACCAATAGACTTCACTTGTGTAAATCAGATAGTTTCAAATTTAAATCTTGGTTCCATCAGATCATCCTGACTGTGCCTTGCAGGTTGTGTCACACTTATGATGTATGTTTATTTGCTTTTCTGTATTCATTTTTTTTTTTTCAAAACAATGACTAATTAACAAAATGTGTTTTCTTCGTTTAGCTCAGTGCTTAATTTGAATGGTATATCATTATAAAAGTTCAAACTCCATTTACAGTTGATATTATTTGATCCCAATACAAGGAAAGAACTGACCTTGATTTGATGTTTTGTTTTTTTATTTGCTTGTATTATTATAAGATAATTATTAAAATTTCCATTTAAATGCTTCATTAGTTTCCTTTCAACTTTTTTCTAGAACCAGCTGGTATACAATCCTTGAAAAGATTTTGTGTTGTTCCTTAATTGCTGAGGAAAAAATCAATATGAAATAATGGCATCACATTTGAACATTAGTTCTGGGTCGCCATCTACCTATCAAATTTAGATGACTTGCCAAAAAATTTAAATTTAATGAATTGAAAGGCCATGTGTACATATTTAAAACTCAACTTACAAATCGAAAAGTTTATTAATCTGAAAATGAAATGGGGAAAATCTATATTTAACATAAAGGAAACTCACATTCTTTTTTTTTTCATATTTTTGTTAATAGTGGGTCTTGACAACAAATCTATTTATAGTGAGTCTCGTATTGATAACAAATCTATTTATAGTGAGTCTCGTATTGATAACAAATCTATTTATAGTGAGTCTCATATTGATAACAAAACTATTTATAGTGAGTCTCGTATTGATAACAAAACTATTTATAGTGAGTCTCGTATTGATAACAAAACTATTTATAGTGAGTCTTGTATTGATAACAAATCTATTTATATTGAGTCTCGTATTGATAACAAATCTATTTATATTGAGTCTTGTATTGATAACAAAACTATTTATAGTGAGTCTCGTATTGATAACAAATCTATTTATATTGAGTCTCATATTGATAACAAAACTATTTATAGTAGTCTCGTAATGATAACAAAACTATTTATATTTAATCTTGTATTGATAAATCTATTTATATTGAGTCTCGTATTGATAACAAATCTATTTATATTGAGTCTCGTATTGATAACAAAACTATTTATAGTGAGTCTCGTATTGATAACAACTATTTATAGTTAGTCTCGTATTGATAACAAAACTATTTATATTGAGTCTCGTATTGATAACAAAACTATTTATAGTGAGTCTTGTATTGATAACAAAACTATTCATCGTGAGTCTCGAAGCAAAAATGTTTGAAAATGATGGTATTAAAAAACCTCAGTTTTATTACTATTACTAGTACTATTAATTATACTATAGTATTAGTGAAAATTGTGTTACCAGGTTGACTCAAAATAATAATGATAGTAGAAAACAAAAAAAAGTTTAACTTAAGCTAGGAATGCAGTACTCATATTGGTTATTTAATAGCTTAAGCTAGGGATGTGGTACTCATATTGGTTATTTAATAACTTAAGCTAGGGATGTGGTACTCATATTGGTTATTTAATAACTTAAGCTAGGGATGTGGTACTCATATTGGTTATTTAATATCTGAAGCTAGGGATGTGGTACTCATATTGGTTATTTAATATCTGAAGCTAGGTATGCGGTACTCATATTGATTATTTAATAACTTAAGCTAGGGATGGGGTACTCATACAAGCTATAACACAAGCTTATGTGGTCCAGTAAACCAGTACTAGAAACATGTTTGATGTTTTCAATGATCATGTCATTACAAGCCCGAAGAACTACAACACTGGATTTTTACTATTAATGCTGTTTTTAGCGCATTTTCGAGAAGTCGAATGCGATATTGTCCCTGTTTTGGTTTAAATAATTTTGGTCATGCCCTCTGAGGGCTGGGCATCAGTGTTTCTTAGGATACCTGTCGTATCCCACTTGTGCTCTAATTAAATCAGACGACACAACTCCTTGTATTGTAAAAGAATTAACTGAACTTTTTAATGCATGATATTTACAGATGAGAATATGATACTCCAATACAAACACTTGAGAAGATGCATCGATAAATCACATGTATAATTCTATAATTTAACACACACGATAAATACTAAGATCAATATTAGATGAGAGATGTGTCAATAAATCACAAGTAACTGCTATCACTATAAACCAGTACACGAGTCTATAACTATTATAACTCTCGACTGCACTGTCCACTAAGTCCACGTGTTATATCTAGTATCCCCTTCATGGGTCTCTAGTCTCTCTCTCTTGTGTGTGTGTCTCCGTCTCCCCCAAACAACCGTGGTAACTTCCCTATTTATAGGATATATATTGCATCACTGATTGCATCATGGATTGCGTCACTTGGGTGATTGCATCATTGATTGCCTCACTGGGATGATTGCATCACTGGGTGATTGCATCATGGATTGCGTCATTGATTGCATCACTGGGGTGATTGCATCACTGGTGATTGCATCACTGGTGATTGCATCATGCATGCCTGACCCTGCAAGCACTTACAAGGGATAGGACAATACCGTTTTTTTTTACTATATACGCTATATTAATAATTATGTCATTTTCATTTTTTAATATTTTTTTCAGATATATGCATTACACAATTGAATTTATAAACATTTCCAAAATGTACAAATATTTACTAAAAGCTAACATACGTACTGATGCATAACACGAATATTCGCTAACACGTCCTGTGTCCAAAATGGAACAAGCCTAAGATGCTGGTTTTTTACTATGACCACTTTTGTCGTCCTTGGTGTCTGCACAGCCACTTCACACTCAGTTATAGCTGGAATGACAAAAGGGGGTACTGCAAAAAAAAAAAACGTCTTATTGGTGATTTATTGGATCTAAGAGATAATCAGGCACTGAATAATTATAGATGAGCGCGGCTAAATAAACAACGCGGCTGAATAAAGATATAGTTCAGTGAACAGAATGTTGGGCCTATACCAGCCATGGGCAGCTGAATAAAGATATAGTTCAGTAAACAGAATATTGGGCCTTTACCAGCCATGGGCAACTGAATAAAGATATAGTTCAGTAAACAGAATATTGGGCCTTTACCAGCCATGGGCAACTGAATAAAGATATAGTTCAGTGAACAGAATATTGGGCCTATACCAGCCATGGGCAAATTACGGCCCGCCTGACTGTTTATAATCTGGCCCGCGGGCTGCCAATCGTTTCAGAATGTAGGACAGCTCTAGTTTTTTTTTATGTTTTGACGTTTAAGTCAAATGTATATTGGTTCTTGTCAAGACTCCATCCATCGACTCTGGATCCGGCCCGCTGGTCAAATTTACGAGCCGAATGTGGCCCGCGACTCTGTCCTACACTGTGGTCCAGTGCAACTAACTAAACGATATGTTGGAAACGTTCTTTAATTTTAACAGCTTTCAAATGACACTAATTCTTACTTTTAAAAAAAAAAAATTCTTGTAAACGGGGACGGTGGGGGGGGGGGGCGGGGGGGAGG
Source organism: Bulinus truncatus (assembly GCA_021962125.1). Classification (NCBI taxonomy): domain Eukaryota; kingdom Metazoa; phylum Mollusca; class Gastropoda; family Planorbidae; genus Bulinus; species Bulinus truncatus. The sequence goes on along the minus strand of JAGDYQ010000071.1, from coordinate 131,081 downwards.
AGGAGGAGGAGGGATTAATTAGTCTGCACTGATGGATGTCGGTCTAGATAAGAAGGTCAAGGCTTGTTGAAATCACTCACCAGCGAACACGTTTTTTTTTATCGCTTATTATCTGTTAGAAAAAAAGGTGCGGTAGAAAACGTTAAATTTATATGATTATTGACGATAAAATGTGTGTCCGGTGCGAGAGTTGATAGGTAGAATAAAGATACGGTTAGTCTTGACCTTGGGCTATTTATTTTACCTTGTCAAAATACGTATTTTTTTAAATACTTTTACATGCAGGGAATTTATATTACATTTTATAATAAAAGTGGGGGTTAAATATAAAATTTTATGATAAAATTGGAGGGTTGTGTCCGATGGGTGTTTTGTCCTATGTGGGTTTTTTTTCCGCTGGGTGTTTTGTCAGAATATCATTTAAGAATACAGTTAAGAGATAAACAAATCTCCTTTGGAAAGAGATACATTTCTATTCGACCTCATAATATAAAATCTTTTTCACGTGCTCTCATATTTAAATTTATCTTTCTTTGATAAGAGTTACCGGTCCTCATTATACTGACGCCTTATAAATAAAAAAAAAAAGACTCCAGAGTTTTCTCTCCCTCAGAATGTGAGGGCTCCCAGATTTTTTTTTGGTTTGTTTTGCATCTCCCGTGTGCTCGCGGCCAGCCATTACTTACCTTTAACTCTCCACTCACACCTGGCAGTTCTGGCCTTGGCACGCATAGCGGACTGCGGAACATTTACCGTAATCATTGGAAAAGTTGCAGTAACAAAAATATATACTTTATTTCAAATGTAATTGTTAAAACTTTTTTTTTTTCATTTCTTTCATATAAAATCTTATGTCTCCGTTTTGATGTTTAAAAAATAATAATAAAAAAAAACAACCTATACTGGTCCTTTAAAGTGTTAATATTTTAGGACAAATTTGTGCGAGTTTTTTTTAGGCGTTTACAGAAGTATTTATGTTTAGACAAGGGGTTTCTACCTGAATGTTGCAGACCCAGACGGGGCCACGAACTTATCTTTTCTTACTTCACAACACTGTAAATTTTGTTCTTCTCTGAAAACAACACAAGAAAGCTACGTTATCTGGCCGTTATTAGTTTTAAAGTTTATCTCAAAAGACGATCATTTTCTAATACATGTAAGTTGCAAATTTGTATTGGTTGTTAAGTTTACAGTATTTTTTTTTATTTGCTGTGTATTTATTTATTTATTTTGACATTCAACATATATTTGTAAAAAGTTGACGCTGCTAATGATTTCAAGCATTACTACAAAGGTATCGATCAATTAGCCATATTGTATTGTGGTCAATGAGTGATCATTATTATATGTCACATTTTAAACTTTAGCACGTCTGTTACTTGTGTGTCATCAGCTATTCACGTTATTGCTTGTTTTTTTTTTATTTAACATATCATTTTTTAGCTAACCATAATCCTTGTAATCAAATTTAGAATAATAGTTTCGTGATGAAATAGCATTCCTTATTTTACAAAGTACACAAACTCATGATGTAATTAGCTATAACAATATGTCTCCCACCCTGTCTACTAATAGTGTAACATAGTGCATTAAAATCCATTAAGACATACTTCTATTTCAAGAAAATATGTATATAAAACTATACGACTTATTTTCTGCTGAAATATGGAGCTGGTAACATTTGTAAATGGTACATTATGGTATCAAAGCCTTGAAATATATTGTGAAAGTAACCTAAAGCAAAACAACTTCTCTACATTGTTATTGTATCAGTAAATTATGATCATTCTACATCCTTCTTATTGATAGGCGATCGGGGAGTAGGGAGGGAGGCTTCCAAAATGCCCCATGTCGTGACTATCATTTTGCCGGTCACAAGGAAGGGAATTGTAGCATATGTCAGAACAGACTTTAATGATTTGACTGTTGGGGATTTTCAGAGGGATCCATTGTTATAAAATGTTTTCAGGGGCCCAATATTTACAAGCAGGATGGCCTTGACAGAAATTTTTGTTTGCCCTGTGTTCCAAATTGTGCGTTTACCTTATCCCCATCCCATTCCACACTCCAAAGAGAATTTCGTTCTGACACGATACAGTACCATGGCATGATACAGCACCATGGCATGATACAGTACCATGGCATGATACAGCACCATGGCATGATACAGTACCATGGCATGATACAGCACCATGACATGATACAGTACCATGGCATGATACAGCACCATGTCATGATACAGTACCATGGCATGATACATCACCATGGCATGATACAGTACCATGGCATGATACAGCACCATGACATGATACAGTACCTTGACAAAATACAGTACCATGACATACTGCTGTACCAAGGCATGATACAGTACCATAACATAATACAGTACCGTAACATGATCAGTACCTTGACAAAATACAGTCCCATGACATACTGCTGTACGATGGCATGATACAGTACCATATCATAATACAGCACCATGGTTTGATATAGTACCATGCAGTGGCGCAACTAGGGGGGGCATTGGGGGCATTTGCACCCTCCGAAATATATAAATAATGTAATTTTTTAATACAAGTGATTTTTTTTGCCCCCCCCCCTGAAAGTTTGGTCTAGTTGCGCCTCTGATACCAAGATTTTAGTGGAGAGGAAAAATTCACAAAGATAATTATAAAAAATGTCACCTCGGTAGAATGTGATTTGTTAAGAGTGAGAGTGGATTGATATAACCTGGATTACATAAGTCGTTGAATATATGCTATATATGTACATTTTCTTTTATTAAAAAGTATATTTAAAAAAACTTTTTATGTTTTATCATATATTTTTGTCAACTTATATATATATGCCTACATATAAAAATTTGTATTGCAGGTATTGACAGATTCGGTAACAAAAAAAATTCAGATGTGACTGAATAAATAAAAACACGTACAACTTGTATGTGATGGATATTCGAGAAGCAAGTAAGGGGGAAATAACCTTTACATGGTTTGCAAGGGAGGCAACCTCTCAAAACTAAAACTCCTGAGCTGTGTCAAGTTTAATTTTTTTCACAATGAAAATATTTTGCTTTGAAAGAGACAATCAGACACAGTTTACCTCCCATGGGTCCGCAGAAGATACATACATGGCCAGTTTTGAGTTATTCCCCTTCTACGAAGGATCAGCTTTCTCTTTGTACAAAGGCCTGCTCAATGGCAAAGGTTCACTGCGGGGCGAGTTTTGCGTGGTCAGGACTACCATTGAGAGGGCGGTGGATCCCGCAGTGTGGAGGGGCTACCTGCTGCGTTCAGCGGAGGCCAGTAGCTTGGCCGCCAAGTTTAACAAGCACATCGGTTGCCGGGTCATCTCTTTCCAGTCGCCAATGTTGACCAAAATAGACACCGTGTCCGACTTCACGTTCCTCTTCAAGTGCCTGGTCCCCCACGACAAGCGGCTCCACCTGGAGGAGTACGTCGTCCTGGAGCCTTTCATACAGGGCAGATTCCGACGCCAGTTTGACTTCCAGCCACAGAGGTCTGACGGATACTGCTCCTATCAGTTCAGCGAAGATGAGTACTGCGAGGAGGAGGTGGGCGAGGTTTCCTCCAAAGTAGGCGGCTTCTCTCAGTGGCCGAATCTCGCCGAGGCTTTCAGTCACTTTACCTGGCATGCCACCCGCTCACTCGTGGTGTGCGGGCTCCAGGGCGTGTTCAAGGACCTGGTTTATTCATTCGCGAACCCTACCATACACTCAGCGGACCTTCAGTTTGGGGATACGGACAGGGGTTGCGCTGCCATAGCAGAGTTCTTCGCCGCTCACTCGTGCAACGCCGTGTGCAGCAAGTGGGAGATGTACAGGCCCGGCCACCCGGTCCCACCCAGCGTTGCAATTCTGAGCGACGGTAGACTGAATATAGATCAGGTAGATGCCTTGTGTACCGCGGTCAGGCCTAAGCGTTTCTCAGCTTTCTTACCCACTCCAACCAAAACATCACCAACATTTCTTAATCGCCTCTCGTACCATGGCCCATCTGACCTAATTAATACATCACCCATCTACCACACTCCTTGCTCCACCCCAAATGACCCCCATGTCCATTCCTTTAAACGCTCCTGGCAGAAAATGATTTCCAGCCAAAAGTCAGACGAGGCGCCGAATCATGCAAAGGTGTGGAATAAATTAGTTTTCCCTGAAAAATTATCAAACCAACTTTCCAGTGAGCAGCTACTTCCAGCCAAATTCCACAGCCAGCTAATACTGACAAGCAGGCACCAAAACCAGCAGCCTTTACTTCCAAAAAAAATTTCCAGCCAGAATTACCTATCAGATGAACATGACCGCAATAAACTTTCCACCAGCCGAGAGATCGATCCAGCCAGAGAGGTCATCGCTGACGGACACGACCGTCAGATAACAGACAAGATGGACGACCGCAGCAGGAAGAACGTCAAGACATTGAAACTGTCAAACATTGAAGCCAGCCAGTCCGGCAGCTCTGAAGATCAAGCCAAAGATCCCGCCTCCTACTACAGTTGCAATCCGGCAGAGCCGTCTCGCCCTTTGAGAAGAGACCCTGGCTATCAAATATCTCTGGTATAATGACACGTCACCTTAAATTGCTCAAAGATTATATCCTTTATTTCACATTTAAATACTGTGGATAGTTTAAATATTTTATAAGAATGTTAGTTTTATAATCTATTGACTTCATGAAGTAACAATATTTTATATGTCAGCCCGCTGAGTAGTTTTAAGTATATAGGGGCCCTTGGCATAAATATTCTGAAATATTTGTAGGCCCTCAGCAAAATTACCTGTCGGGGCCCTGGTACCATCAGATTTAATATAACTGTGAGTGGAGGAGGGCTTTGTGATTGAATTCCTGGGCAGTTGCACGCCCTGTGCCTGCTCTGATGGGACTATAATATGCTAAATCCCGTCAGCATTAACGTATTTTAGCTATAAAAGCAATATTTTTTTTATCATTCTGAAACGTTGTTATATTGTCAGACATAGACTGGTTTCAGGTAGACAGACGTCTTCTAAAATAAGCGCCAATGCTATATGAGCCAGACAGACCCTTACATGTTGTGTGGATCAGAAGTGCTTTTTATCCGTAGATTTTTTTTCTTTTTACATTTTACTTCTGTCTGTATTATTTTAATAATATTTTTTTCTCTTCAACTTGTGTTTCGTTAAAAGTAACTATAAGCATCCATGGAGTAAAAAAAAAACAATAACATGAAAATCAAGTTAATTAGTCCGATTTGTTTAAAATCAATTTTTTTTTAAATCGAAGTAAGATCCAATCAAATTATGTTTATAAAAACGTTTTGGATAAGATCCAATCAAATTATGTTTATAAAAACGTTTTGGATAAGCGAGACACGCTTTTCAGTTTAGGGTTTTCATTTTTCGATTTGTATAATGACTATTGACCAATTGCATATGCCACTTATATACTTTTCCCCCTACAATATATGTGTGTTTATGTTATGTGATGAATACAAAGAACTATGTATAAAGTCATATCCAATGCTTGCAGCCCCCATCCCCGGTTTTATTTTGAATTTACACTTTATTTCATATAATGTAAAACTATATATCAGCCTTTATTTATTTTACTTTCAGATATTTTTTGTTCAAAATAAATTAGTGATCAGTATTGTGTTGTGTTTTTAAGTTGCAACTTTGTACATATGCAGTGTATTATCTTTTTTTTTAATATATAAATGTATACTAGTTCTTTATCAGCTATTTCATTCTTAACTATTTATTTATTTTGATTGATTTTTCTGGCTGTGTATTCATTTATCCTATTTATTTGAATTAATTGATCAACTCGTGCAATATTCTTAGTGCAATCCTATACAATAAATATATAAATGATAAAATATTTGACTGTCACTCCAGTGCTTATTTTGTTTCAGTCGTTTGTTATTGACTGTCACTCCAGTGCTTATTTTGTTTCAATCGTTTGTTATTTGACTGTCACTCCATTGCTTATTTTGTTTCAGTCGTTTGTTATTTGACTGTCACTCCATTGCTTATTTTGTTTCAGACTGTCACTCCATTGCTTATTTTGTTTCAGTCGTTTGTTATTTGGGGAACACCCATGACACGCCTGTGACATATGACTTTAAATATGACCAAAAAAAAAATTAAAAAGACACCTGGGCCCACATAATGAAATCATACAGAAAGCACATCTCTATTAAAAAAAACTAAAATAATACCGCCATTTATGTTATTTTCTTTTTAATTAAGAGGTTAGCACCTAAATATTGTTACACAATAGTGTAGCACCAGTGTAGCACCTAAATATTGAAACACAATAGTGTAGCAGCTAAATATTGATACACAATAGTGTAGCACCTAAATATTGATACACAATAGTGTAGCACCTAAATATTGATACACAATACATGTAGAATAATACACATATATGGCGGTTTTCGGAAAAATCAGTTTAAATTGACGATGCGCACTCTGTATAATATAAATTATAACAAAAGGATTACCGGTAATTTAAAAATACAACGGCCTCCAATTTAACAAAGATATATCCAAACATATCAATGACACCCATCCTCCAGCACCTTTCAAAATAACGAAATATGATCTATGCACCACCATGGCTATATTAGAGCAATTATAATTATTTATTTAAATAGCCAACTAATTATAAGCGTCATTGTGCCCCATCCCAACCCTATGCCAAGAAAAATCACACTCGCCCTAAGCCCAGCGTACAGCTAAGACCACTTTTTGTCATCCTTATGGCAGAACTATCGACCAATATTTTGAAGAAGTTCTACTAATTGCACCTAGTGGATAGTTCTTAGAATTTCTAAAATAATTCAACTTCCTTGTCCTATAAATGTTATGTAGTTAGGCCAAATGGGATTTAGTTTACGGCCACTAGTTCGGACATATAAACAATATATCGTACCTTATAATTTAAAATTAATTGGGTGTTACAAGTTTGTTAAATAACAGTTCGTTCACATGTACAGTTAACATTAACGTATTTCTCTGTGATGAACGTATTTCTCTGTGATGAACGTATTTCTCTATGATGAACGTATTTCTCTGTGCTTAACGCATTTCTCTGTGATGAACGCACTTCTCTGTGATTTACGTATTTCTCTGTGATGAACGCACTTCTCTGTGATGAACGTATTTCTCTGTGATGAACGTATTTCTCTGTGATGAACGTATTTCTATGTGATGAACGCGCTTCTCTGTGATGAACGTATTTCTCTGCGATGAACGTATTTCTCTGAGAAGTTTAATCTCAGCCCTATATCTAGACGTCCCATGACTCAAGCTATTGAGATACACGTTTTACAGTTTGTTTCCTTCACTTCTTTGCTAAGAAGACTGAGACATAAACATTAGTTATCAAAAAATTCAGTTTCATTGCTGAAATTCGAAAACTAGATATAAATATATTAAAGAGACAGTTCTTGCTGTTATAGAAATGTGTTCACATTGTTTTCAATTGGTTAGTTTTTAGAAGTAGAAGTTATATATATTGACACTGAGTTCTGTAAACAACCTTTCTTATAAATAGGTCAACTAGGCAACTGCTTAGGGACCCCTTCAACTATTAATTCTGATGCGAAAAGGTCCTTAAGTTAAATTGCCCTAAATCTCTGCCCAGGGTTTACAACTATCCTAAAACTACCATTGCTAAGAATATATCTATTATATGTTCTATTATATCTATTATATTTATATTATCTTCGTATTCTAGTGGACATTCTAATCCCATCCTTTTCTGTTACAATTTCCCCCACCGCCAGTGCCGTCCTTAGACATTTTTGTGATATAGGCAAGGACAGAAATGCCGCCCTTTCTAGTTTCATTTTTCTAAGAAAACTCTATTAATGTTATTTATTTTTAAGTAAATCCAAATTATGAAAATAAAAATATGACATATTTATAGTTTTATTACTGGTCTTCATTATTCATAACATTTTTTTTTTAATTTGGAAACTTTATAAAAGTTAAAGAGTTTTAAATATACGTAGTGTATTTTAGGAAGTTTTTTTTTTTTGCTAAGTTAAAAAAGTAATGAAAAATAAAACCAAATGAAATGTCATGTTTAATAAGCATTAAAAAGATTGAAGAGAATTCAAGAAAAATATGCTTTTCTAGCTTTTGCAGAGGCAAACTCTTCAATTACTTCGGTCAGATCCAAATCTTCTGCAATCGTTTTCTCTATAGATATTGTAGCTAAACCAACCAAACGATCCTGAGACATGGTAGAACGAAGACATGTTATTATGAGTTTGAGCTTCAAAAAGCTTCTCTCTGCACTCACCACTGTTATCGGGAGTGTAAGCAAAATTCGCAATGCCACGTACACATTCGGAAAAAGAGCAATCAAGCCCATTCCACACAGATAGTCTAATATAACTCTAGGCAACCACGTCCATTCCACACAGATAGTCTAATATAACTCTAGGCAACCACATCCATTCCACACAGATAGTCTAATATAACTCTAGGCAACCACGCCCATTCCACACAGATAGTCTAATATAACTCTAGGCAACCACATCCATTCCACACAGATAGTCTAATATAACTCTAGGCAACCACGTCCATTCCACACAGATAGTCTAATATAACTCTAGGCAACCACGCCCATTCCACACAGATAGTCTAATATAACTCTAGGCAACCACGCCCATTCCACACAGATAGTCTAATCTAACTCTAGGCAACCACATCCATTCCACACAGACAGTCTAATATAACTCTAGGCAACCACGCCCATTCCACACAGATAGTCTAATATAACTCTAGGCAACCACGCCCATTCCACACAGATAGTCTAATCTAACTCTAGGCAACCACATCCATTCCACACAGACAGTCTAATATAACTCTAGGCAATCAAGCCCATTCCACATAGATAGTCTAATATAACTCTAGGCAACCACGTCCATTCCACATAGTCTAATATAACTCTAGGGCTTGATTTTTCTGTAATTCTCCTTGCCAAATCAAATAATTCATCGCACAGTTCTGTTGAATTAATATCTGCAGAATCTTCGTTTTCAGATGTTAAAGCTAATTGAAGGTCCATGCAATCTTTGAAAACCTCTCTTTTATCACATTTCTCCATTTTTTTAATGTCATACAAAAAAAGATGTTAACTGCATACATCGATCATTAACTGACTGAATTGCGGTATCCAATATCTGGTTAAAAAAATGTACTCTGAAATTCATTTCTGGCTCGAGAATTGGATCGTCTGAAACTTCATAGTCAAATTGTCTCTTTCTTAGTCGAGATCTTATTTGTATTTCCGTAGGTAAATTGCCCTCAATACCAAATTCTTCAGCCAACGATTTAACTGTTGTAATTGCTTTGGCAAAACCTTCATCTGTTCTATAATTCTGGAGCATAGTTTTAGTTGCATTCAATTGTTGAATTGATTTTTTTTGAATCAAGATCTCTTTCTTGAAATGTTTTGCTAGATATATTGATCTCAAATACCAAATCAAATTTGATACCAAATCACTAATGAACAAATAAACTTAGAATCGAGTATTTTTTGTGCTATTCCCTTAGCTTCTGCACGGAACTGGGTTCCACGTGGTCCAGAAAGTGAAATGTCATCAGCAATTGAAACGAGTGCATCGTAAATTTCAACTGTTTGGTATCGAATTGCCTTCACAGCATTAACTCGACCTTACCAGTTAAACCTGCTGCCTCTTTGCTTTCGACATAATCTAACAAAACATTCCAGCGATGTGTTGATGCACAAAAAAGGTGTATATATTTTGAATTACCTCAAAAAAACCTTACAGCTTCCAAACAACAGTTTACGGCATCATTCACCACCAAATGCACATTGCATGGTACATAAAAGGCTCTTCGATTTAGCTCTTTAACTCTTGCTTGTGTATTCTCCGCATGTTCGCTCCGTTATCGTAGCCTTGTCCCCTCATATCATATAGACGAATGCCCGAATCTGACAGTTCTTTAAGTAAAATTTCCACCATACTTGCACCTGTAGATTTTTCAAGTTCTACGAATCCAATGAAGTGTTCATTGATAGAAACTTCTGAAGGTTTGTCATTTGTCGATTCATTTGCTGTAACAAATCTAACAATCATTGTAATCTGTTCTTTGTGACTGACGCCTGGTGTGCAATCGAGAACTATAGCGTAATACTTTACATTTTTTAGATCAATTATCACTTTCTGTTTTACATTCTTACTCATCAGTTGAATTATCTCATTCTGAATATTTTTTCCTAAATAATGGTCACGAATTTCATCTGATTTTATACGTCTTATATGTTCTTTCATTACCGGATCAAAGTCAGCAATAACTTCAACAAATTTCAAAAAGTTTCCATTATGAGGTGTATATAACCGATCAGACTGCCATATCAGGGGTAAATTTTGAACTCCATGTACTGTGACCAAAGATATTATTCTTTCTAATACATCCTTCCAGTGTTTCGCTTCACGATTTATAAGGCGCTGATTCACGTCATCAATAGTTTTATTTGTCATCTTCATTTTTAGTTCTTTCCAATCATGATAACTGGTTAAATGATCTGGAGATTTTTCATGATGCTGCAATATACTTGACATATTTTTCCAGTCATAACTGCCATGTGTTGCTAAGGCAGATTTACTCCTGTTATATATTCTGCAGCAAAAACAAAGTACTTTATCTACTGACGTAGAATACATCAATTATTTCTCCGTTAGCCAGTTTGCGTGTACATGTATAGTGGTAATTAGAAAACAACGAATATTATCACTTATATTTGGCCATTTAGCAGGATCCTCCATTATATCTGAATCTAATTTTGTTAAACGCAAAATAAGAAAATAATTTTGAAAATAGTGATGTCATAATAGTGATGTAATTAATTAAGATAGAGCGTTAATCCACGTGACTTATTTGTTGTCGCCATTCTAAACTATTTTGTGCTCTTATTTAACTCTACACTTTCTCAAATTTATTCATTTTATTTTTAATTTTATATTTCTGATTTTATTTTATTTTGCTGGAATTCGCCGCTCCTTGAAATAATGCCGCTCTAGGCAGCTGCCTATATCGCATATACCTAAAGCCAGCACTGCCCACCGCTGAGTAAAATGTAAACGTATCAAAGAGAAAAATATATAAACAAAGCCAGATAGACTAATAAGAAGAATGCGATAAACAGAGAAATCGAGATAGAAAAAGAGAGACTATGTGTTGTGACAGAGAGTACAGGAGAAAACGATTAAGACTGGCCACATTTTTTTAAAGCTAAAATTGTAAAGAGAAAACGAAGTTAATTCAGAAAAATATTGACACTAGTAAATACACAACCATTCCTAGCAATTTGACATTTCAACTTACCATTTGCATGACCATTTTTGTTATAGATAGATATTTGAGTTGTTGAATAATGCCGACTAATATTTTGACACTCGCTGATTTGTTTTTACATATCATTATTCACATTGGCATTGACAACAGCTATAGTAACGATTAGTGAGGGATTATGTGTGTATTCTATTGCTGTGTAATGAAGATTTATAATACAAGTATTTTAATTCATTGTTTTGCAGTTAGATGTTTTTTTTTTGTTGTTGTTTTTTTTTTTTTTTTTTTTTGATGATTTTAAATCTTTGAGTTTGTTTGCTTCAGTCTTAGTCATTTTCATATATCATGGTTGGCCACTCATGAGTTTGATCAGAGCCAAATTTTATATATTGAAAATAAATTAAAAAACCACGAAACCAATTTGTTATAATTTAATCATTTGAAGTAATTAAATATAATAAACAAAAATACACGGAACCTAATTTGAAAATAAAAAAAAAATAAATTGATGGTATTAAATGTTTCAGACATTTACACTTAAATACAAACATTTTTAGAATTAAAAATTTTATCTCAATGATTTTCCAGAATTTTAATGTGAGAAATATTTTCACCGAAATTTCTCCCCCACCCCCTCTCCCCCACTTCAGGACAGCAGCCACAGATAATCAAGGATTCCTGACAATGATGACTGGTACCCCACTTCAGGGGTCCATCTCTGTTTGCTGAAAATGGAATAAATAAAAATACATGTCGATCGAAAGCAATGGGGCCACCAAGGCATGATCACCACCCACACACACAGACAAGTGTTCGGATTGCTTCCCCCGTGCGGCGACTGTTAACGTGAATAATGTTTCTTTACAGAAAATGAAGTTGCCTATTTAGAATGTTAATTTTTTTTATCTCTGAGTTTAAAACTAGCGGAATAATTTTTTTTTTATTTACAAGAGTAAATGTTTATTAAATAGATTATATCGTTGAAAATAAATAAGACAAACGAATTGAAACACTATGAGTCTATGACATATAATATATGACATATTGAGTCTATGACATATAGTCTATGACATATTGAATCTATGACATATTGAGTCTATGACATATAGTCTATGACATATTGAGTCTATCACATATTTAGTCTATGACATTGAGTTTGTGACATACAGTCAATGACATATTGAGTCTATGACATATAGTCTATGACATATTGAATCTATGATGACATATTGAGTCTATGACATATAGTCTATAACATATTGAGTCTATCACATATTTAGTCTATGACATATTGAGTTTGTGACATACAGTCAATGAGATATTGAGTCTATGACATATTGAGTCTATGACATATTGAGTCTATGACATATTGAGTCTATGACATATAATCTATGACATATTGAGTCTATGACACATTAAGTCTATGAAATATTCCAATAAAATCTATTAAATGAATCTTATTTAAGATATAAAACATTTTCTAGAATATATAAATGCGGTAACGTACTTGTTAATAGCATTTCAAAGACATCTAACTCTGTTCATAAAACAACTGAAATAATTTACTTCTCTTATTCTCTCTCTCTCTCTCTCTCTCTCTCTCTCTCTCTCTCTCTCTGTATATGTGTGTCACAGTAAGCTCCCAGTATCGACCAACGTTTCATGAACTGCAGCCTCGCTCTCAGATGAATCTAAAAATAAATGCTAACTGGAAATATCGATAGACAATTAGTGACAGACAATATAGAGGAGACGAACCATGTGTTACATGATTTGATTCTATAGAAGAACAGGTACAACATAAACTATTGAACACCCTAAACAAATGGAATAGATCACTGTCAGTGTATCTGCCATAAATGTTGGATGTGCATTGAAGTGTATCGGGTAGGAAAACACGCACTGACGACAGCTGAAGGTTGTACGTGACAGCATAAGTGTCAGATGGTAGCATTATGACACTTGCCAGTGAGTGAAACAACGACTGGGCACTAGTGCTTCATGTGTCCGGCTTGATGTTTCCTCTTTTTCAAATAATCTAATCTGAAAAGTACAAAAACTGATTTCATTTGAAACATTGATTTATTAAAGGGAGACCATCGGACCAAGGGGACATAGCATTATCAAGGTTTGTGAAAGTTGGCTTATTTGTCATCTTAAATGTTTTTATTTTTATTCGAAGACGAATAATATATAAAAATATTTTGTTATCAAATTCTATCTATAATACTAACTATACATATGTATATTTTATTTATGATATCATCGTGCTATTATTGATTGAAAAAAAAAACAGTTAGTTGTAAATGGAGCGCTATTTTATTTTCAAAACCAGACTTTGTATGTTTGTGTATAGTTAATGTGACCGAGAATGTTCATTACTAAACATCAGTGACACACTGGTTGAGGCTCCGATTTAATTATTATTATTTAAAAACTAGCAGTGTACCCAGCGTTGCGCGGGAAGATGGATTGTCAAGTGACACTTAAAACCTTTCAAAAACTTATATACGACACCATTAGAGGGATGAGGCCTGTTATTAGAGTAAATGGAAATGGAGCGTCGCACTGAAAAGCACCCCACTGTCGACCTCAGGATCCAGGGTTCGATCTACGGTGAGAACCAAGGAATTTTTCAGGTGTTTTCAGGTGAAAGTTCCCTCCATGTCTCGAGTGGTCCCTCCATGGCCATTACACTATCGGCTATGATGGAGATGAAAGAACAGCACTACAAAAACAGTCTCTTAGTGGGTTTAAAGATCTAAAAGATAAAAATCTTATCATTACAGTGATTTCACAGATTAGGGTAAATAAATTGGTGCTAACTCACACACAAACTGAAGTGTGAATAAATAATGTGCATTTCATCCATCACAAATTACATTTCGGATGAATCGTTATGGCAGTATTTTTTTGTCTCATCGTGCAATCAAAATAATGCTTACGAAAAAAAATTATGAAAAATGTTTGATCTTCTGCTAATCGGGTCTTTTTTTTTTTAAAATAATGACTCGGACTTTCGGAGCCTACCACATGACCAGTACTACTGCCTTCAATTCATTGTCTAATACTCACATTTGGTACTGTCAATGTATATACCATCTGTTCTATGGAGCAGAGCATAATCTATATAACTTTCTAAAAGCTTTTTTTTCCACGAATAAATCATAACATATGACAGAGTTCGTCATTTGTCAATAATTGTGATAACGCGCACGTTTTATACTCTCGTTCATGGAATTGGTTTTTTTTTTTAAGAATATAAATATTTATGAACAGACAGTCAGAAAGCCATACATAAGTATGCATTTTTAAATAAAGAGAAATATAATTCGTTTAGTGGGACGGATGGCCGAGTGGTGTAGATACTCGACTGTCGACCTGAGAGTCCTGGGTTCGATCCTCGGTGAGGAATTTTTCCAGGTGAAATTTGGTACAAAGTCGTCCCACAAGTCCACCCAGCTTTAAATGGGTACCTGAGTTAAGTTGGGGAAGTAAAGGCGGCTGGACGTTGTGCTAACCACACAATCCCTTCATATGCCGAGGTTATAGAAACAGATGCATTCTACACTTCATCTGCCCCGATGGCCCGCTAGGGCTAAGAGAACTTTACTATAATTCGTTTAGGTGTTAAAATAATTTTCTTCAGTCAATAAAGAATGTAGAAATTAGTCAAAATATTCATTTATTCTAATATGCAAAGCAAAAATTCTATTATATATTTTCCCCCAAATATTTTCTCTAATAAGTAGTTGGATTTATCTATAAGACGTAGGCCTAAATATAGTAGCTCGAAAAATATGAAAATATTATATATTTTTTTTATTGAGAATTTAGAAGTGTGCTGAAACTGACAATGGAAAAGGTCGAAAATCGAGCATGTTCACACAGTAAGCGGAACTAAAAAAGCGTACAGAAAAAACATACTTTGAACACGATTTATCTATTTTACGGAAATTTTTAATAGAGAAAAAAAAATAATATGGAAATCAAACAATTCTAATTTGAACAACTTTCGGGAACGGATTAAGTTCGGATTTGAAAGTTTCGCTAAACATGTAAACAAAGGAGAAATAAAAAAAAACATTGAAACAATAGCTACGTTTAAATAAATTTAATAAATATTTTGTTTTTAAGTTTTATATTAAAAAAACCGGCTCAATAGGAACTACACACATTGATCACATGTGCGCGCGAAGCATGAACATACATACACACAATGCACACACACACACACATGCACAAACATACACTTCTATCACTATGTGATAGTTCAATTCTACACTGGCGTGTCCCGCCATTTGATATTTTAACACTGTCCGTAACACTAAAGTCTTCTTCTTCAGGAAGCAGTAAACATTCCCACTTGGAAGTGTATTGACGCCACACACAAAATGAAGATTATTTCAATCTGATACTTTCCACTCCCTACACCAGTGGTTCTCACATTCTAAACACCTTGCAGAGCATTGAGATCATTTCTTTGTTATACCATGTAGGCCTACTATGGAAAGTTGTGTTTGAAATATAAAACCCATTAGAAGACTCGTTTTAAATTCAATTCAACAAGGAGGAGTTAATGAACACAATAATATAAAGAAAGGGTTACAAGAAAACCTAAATTAAAAAAAACAAATAACGTTCACTTTATGCAAACTAAGTTTCACAAGTTCCTGTTTTATTTCCCGATATGCAGTCCCCTCCCCACCACCCCCGCTCCCCCGTTCTGTCATCAAGTAAGTTTTCAAGTGGGGCATGACTAATGACTCCTTGTTACATCTCTGTCACTATTGTGAACAGCTAGTTTCTTATCTTATTGTATCATTCTGCCTTGTTACATCTCTGTCACTATTGTGAACAGCTAGTTTCTTTTTGTATCATTCTGCGATTGATGTACGCCTAACTTGAAACAATATTTCAAATAGTTTTTTCTAAGCAGTTTACCAAGTAAATCAATTTGTAATTAAATTAGCAATTAAATATAAATAGAAAAATTTCTATACAACAGAATAGAAATAATACGGAATGCACATCGTAAATTAAAATTGTTATTTTCGACAGACGCCAAATTTGTATTAGTGTGCTATTGTGTATCAATATGTATATTCTACTGTTAAATAATAATAATAAAAAAAAACACAAATGGCGTCTTTTATAGTATCATTATTACATGTCTTTAAATAGCAATGTGCTTTCTGTGTGATATATATTCTGAGTTCTATAGTGATTATCAATGCACATATGCACGCCGTAAAAGATTTCTTTTAGGCCTAGTATAAAATGTTCTATACAGTTTCACATATGACATTTAGGTTAAGATCAGGTTGCCCTATACAGTTTCACATATGACATTTAGGTTAAGATCAGGTTGCCCTATACAGTTTCACATATGACATTTAGGTTAAGATCAGGTTGTCCTATACAGTTTCACATATGTCATTTAGGTTAAGATCAGGTTGTCCTATACAGTTTCACATATGTCATTTAGGTTAAGATCAGGTTGTCCTATACAGTTTCACATATGTCATTTAGGTTAAGATCAGGTTTTCCATAGGGTGGGTGTCGTTAGCGGCACCTCGGGATTAAGTCATATATGATCCCTGAGAGATAGGTTTAGTATTACAGTTAGGGAGCACTATATATACATAGCCAGTCTATAATTATTTAAACATGACAATAAGATCTTTATGACGCATTATTATAGTGCATATCAATACAAGCACAGACCGAAAACAAATATAAAAAAAACCCGTCTTATTTCCATCAGTAACTATACTATAAATTGTCACTATTTCCTTCTAATTAATTTTTTTTTATGAAATCCTTAAATACCTTCAATTGAACAATGTCATTTAAAAAATAAAGTATTTATGCTAATCCTGTAGTCAGGCCCGTAGCCAGGAATATTGGATTGGGGGGGGGCCGAAGACATTTTCGGGTGGGGGGAAGAAATTTTTTTCGGGGGAGGGGAGGTGCCGAAGAAATGATCGGGGCGGATCTAGACAACTTTGACGGGGGGGGGGCAAAACATTGACCCCGGGAGGGGGGGGCAAAACTGTTTTCATTGTTGAAAATTGGTCTTAAAACAAAAAATATTTCGATAATTTAATGATGTATTACCTAAACTTGCGATAACGGGGGGGCATGGGCCTCCCCGTCCCCTCCCCCTAAATCCGCCCCTGGTGGGGTAGAAGAAATGTTCGGGGGGGGGGGCGGAAATGTAGGCGCGAAGCGCCGAAAGCTTTCGAACGCAGAGGAGGGGTTTCTCAGTGAGTCCCCTCCCCAAGAAACTTTTTATATTATTATACTGTTTGTTTAACGTACAACCCGGGAAGACGGACAAAGATGCATGAAAAAAGCTTAGCTATTTGTGTGATATTTCTTATAAAATATTGAAAAAAAAGAACAAATCTATCATCAAAAACAGTCGCAATTATTCAATTTAAAATAAAATTAATTCCGCTAAAAGTAAATTTGCAAATTAAATAACATCACTCAGAAACCACGGAGTTTGAACTTTATTATTTTATTATACATATGTATAAAAATGAAGTCAGAAGCCAATGTTATTTTATCAACTTATTTAAGTTGCTAGTTGTCCTCAGAAGATATCAATATATAAAACTATTACAAGGTTGCGAACAGGCCCATCGACAGAAATTTCGGGCCCCTGGGCTGATATTAATATTTTAAAAAGTTGATTGGCCAGCTCAGTTCGGGTCCCTAAAACTCGCCGGGCCCCTGGGCACCCCACTCGTCGGCACTTGTTGCGAACTTATATTATCATACGTTTCAAATTTGCAAACTTCGTGGTTTAGCCAACCCCTTAGCCAAGGGGGGCACTGGGGGGCCGTGCCCCTTCCGCTAGGTGTGGAGTGCCCCCCCCCACTTAAAAAAGAAGAAAAAGAGGAAAGAAAAAAAAAAGTAAAGGTGCCCCCTTGCTGGGTATTGGTGCCTCCCTGCTTACTTTGACCTGGCTACGGGCTTGGGTTTAACACTGAATTTACCTAAAAATGCTTCAGCATTCAGATTGTCTGTTAAATCTTTTTCAAATGCAAGCAGGAAAAGATTGCTTAGACGCTTTTGTAACATTGATCTGCGATATGGGGTGAGCATTCGTGTGAGGGTTGAGAAACTGCTCTCACACACGGCTAGTGAAGCACCAAATGCCAATGCTGCCCAAAATACCCGGAAGTGAACTTCAATAAGATTCAATCTTTTATGCCAAAAAATTAGATAAGCTATATATGTAAGTATATATAAATAGCCTGAACGATTATTGCCAAAATATAAACTTTTAAGTTTTTATTATTATTGATTTATTGAACAAAATGATTGATGTTTTATAGCCGTCATTATTACAATTTTGTCAAAAAACTCAAATCATGCACGGGGGGGGGGGCCTCAGGTCATGTACGGGGGGCTCAGCCCCCCCCTAGCCCCCCTCTGGCTACGGGCCTGCCTGTAGTCGATTCATTTATTTGTTCATGCTGGGAATGTCTTTCCTAAGTATTAAATCAATTATTTGTATTTCTTGAGCTGAAAAAAAAAACCGGTGAAAGTAAAAAGATGAATTTTTTGTATTCACTTTAGTTTTAGAGTGTTAGACACTCAATGATAATATTGTACTAGTACTTATCTGGAATGATAGTCTTAAAAATAAACACTATTAAATCATAGGGCTGAAAACTAAATCAATAAACCCGCTTACCCAGGCCAGAGTTTTTGTTCGATCCTTCTTATCAAGAAAATTGTTTCCTTCTAAGAAATTATATTTCCTGGAAAAAGTGTATATTTGTAAATATTATAAACGTTCTCAACATATCTAACTACAACAAGAATGAGATGTATAGGCCTCAGTGATGGGCAGGTAGGCCTATATATATGTATATATTCAAACATTTATCATTTAAATTGTATTTTTCTTAGAAATATGTATTTTTGAACCGTTCACTTATTGCATAACGCATGAATGTGGTTTAGGGGCGTGGTCGGGGTCCAGTTTTTTTTTAAAAAGTTATATAGGTAATAGTTGATATCTGCTAATTAATGAAAACTTATTATAATTTTTTAGTCAATAAAACAAAGAATTTTTTTCTTTGAATACAGGAAGTTGTCAGAATGTTTGTTGCATAATTAGAACCATGGTTAGGGTACACAGGGCGGACTCCCCATTTCCGAGCTTAAAAGTATTAAAATGGGAAAAAAAATGCCGCCCTAGCTGGTTGCAAACTATGTGCCTCCCGGAGCAGACCAATGAATAGAGTCCTAAATAGTCGTACTGTTATTAATTCTTATCATGTGGAGGGGGGGGGTAAAATTTATTAGTTATATAGGTGCACGGTCTCTTAAGTTTGACTGAGATTTATTTACTGTAATAAATACGTGAAGTAGACTCATCTTTGTGGAGTTACCGATAAGTAAAAAAAAAATTTATGTAATTCCCAGTTTTTTCTAAAAAAAAAAAAGGTACCGTAACGCTTATATATGTCCATCGTGTCATAAAGATAAAATACTGAAAATAAACTTAAGTAAACACTGAAAATGTACTTCAGTAAACACTGAAACACTGAAAATAAACTTCAGTAAACACTGAAAATAAACTTCAGTAAACACTGAAAATATACTTCAGTAAACACTGAAAATATACTTCAGTAAACACTGAAAATATACTTCAGTAAACACTGAAAATAAACTTCAGTAAACAGTAAATTTTTTAATACTGAAAAAAAGGTGCCAGAACGCCGTTCCGGTGCGTTCCGCCAGAAAAAAAAAGCACTTGTAATTTCTATTCAAAGAAACTTGGAATTAATGTGCCCATTTTAAAATGTAACTTTATTGCTAAAAACTAGAAAGATAACCCCAAAAAAAAAAAGTCATTACTATAAATTAGAGTTAAAAATATTCTACTTTAGCCGGAGAATCTGAAGTAAGGAAAGTCGAGAGACGAATGGTCACGTCTGCTGTAGCCGAGGACTGTCTGAGGCTTATTCTGCCAAAGGGCTCCTTCCATTACAAATTCAATCTAATTCTTAAGGGTGTATGACAGGCATGTCCGGCCTTAGGCCGATCGCTCCAATACGGGGCAGACACCTGGCAGGGGCCCCGCAATTTACATTTACCGTTAATACTGTTTTTATTGTAAAAAATAATTAGAAGAGGGGCTTCGCAGGCACCCTTTAAATTGCACCCCTCTATTCGTACGCCCGGCCCTGCTGATACGTATTTTTGTCTCAAATATCTCTAAAGGCTCGTACTATGGGCCCCCGAAAACCTAAGATTGTCCGTGTCCGTGATTTAAACAAGATGAAAGTACTTCTTAATAATGAGTCTCCATTTACGATAAAACGTTTGAAAATTTAAATCTGCACTGCCAATTTAATTCATTTTTTTTTTAATCTGGAAGAAAGAAAACACGACGCGCAGCCTTGTTTATTTTGTCACAGATGGTGATTGCCTTACTACACTGGTGATCAAGGTGTACTGTCTCACCGTCTCTTACCCTCTCTTCACGTGTGGCTTGTCATTTTAAATTTTTACGGTCTGCTGATCAGTATACTAACAAGACGAAGAAGTGCATTAATTAGACTGAATAGGGTAGTTACTGTGAAGGTGAACGCAATAATCTTCTGAGAGAGGAATTAACATTTAAATTAATCCAATGATCAATTGTCATCAGCTTTTGATTCTTTACACTAAGAAATAATGAATTGTTAGTAACATATTTTGTGGAGTCTGAATTCGTGTTTTGTTTAGTCTCCCTTTAATGGAACAATGGTATTTTTAGACATGAGTCGTATAAAATAATGGGTTTCTCCGATGAGAGTTTATTAATAGTTTTAAATTTAGCTTCAACACGCACAGTTTAGTGCCAGACCCTTGATTGTCATTAAAAAGGGGGAAAAAAAAAGAAGAAACGCCTTGTGTTGATTTTTGTGGTATTATGAAAGTTACAGGTTTACCATGATCATCAACTGGTAAAAGGTAGACAATAATACAAGAAAAAAAATTCTTGTGATTTAGTGGATATTGTTTATTTAATATAAACTGAAAACTAAGTGGAAGTCTAAACAGGCAAGTTTATATCTTTGTATCATTTTAAATTTGTAAAAATAAATAACATATTTTAAAATTTTTTCAAAATTATGAATGATTTAATGACTATATTAACTAATTGCATGTAAATTGTAATAATTTAGTTAAAATGCACAACAAAAAATATTTTGATTAAATAAATATCAACAAAGCTCTGAATATTTAGTAACAGAAGAGAAAGTGAGGAAGGATATCGCTTATCTCCGTCTTGATTTCTGGACCCTGGCCAATTATGCACAAAGCCATCAGATAGTAATTAGCTGTGTTGATGAACATGAGCTACTTGTAATTATATGCACACGTCATTAATTTAAAACACAAAACGAGTAACACGCTAATATCTTGGCGAATACATTTAAAGTTTCGCCATAGGCTTAACTGTTAGTGTTATTTGATGGACATATTTTGTGAGTTTCCTGTTGTTTAATACGTTATGTGACGGGTCGTGTCTATATTTGCATAGGTGATGGGGGGGGGGGCAGCAAGGCCGGCAGACAGCCAAACAGTTGGATAAGTGCTCTTCATTCTTGTTATATTTCTGTTGATTATACATTGAGCAATGATATTGTAAAGTGTTTTCTTTGAGTGCAGTCACTTTTAGCATTGAATTTTAGATTTGACAGTCAATAACTCTGAGACTAGCTTGGCAGTAATAAACTTCAACTTTTCTTTTCTCATGGTTTAGCTGTGTGAAAAAACACTGAGCTAAGAGAATGAAATGTTGAGACGTTTTTTTTTTTAGAGTTGTGGGCCTGTTGAACTCGATGTTTTACTTAATCATAAGAGTAATAAAGTTTTAAGAGTAGTGGGCCTGTTGGACTCAATGTTTTACTTAATCAATAGAGTAATAAAGTTTTAAGAGTAGTGGGCCTGTTTGACTCAATGTTTTACTTAATCAATAGAGTAATAAAATTAAACAGAATTTAAAAAAAAAACAACGAGTTATTTAACTAGCTAATCTTTGAATTAATTTAACTAGTTAATCTTTGAGTCAATTGTAACTATCTAATCTTTGAGTTAATTGTAACTAGCTAATCTTTGAGTCAATTTTAACTAGCTAATCTTTGAGTCAATTGTAACTTCTAATCTTTGGGTTAATTGTAACTATCTAATCTTTGAGTTAATTGTAACTAGCTAATCTTTGAGTCAATTGTAACTAGCTAATCTTTGAGTCAATTGTAACTATCTAATCTTTGAGTTAATTGTAACTATCTAATCTTTGAGTTAATTGTAACTATCTAATCTTTGAGTCAATTGTAACTAGCTAAAATATAAGACCAAAAAAAAAAACAACCTCACAGTCACATATTTATGAATCATGTGAGTAAATCTTTAAAGAAATGTATTTATTAGACGGTAAGGCTGTACTAGATTTTCCAGACAAACCTACGACACGTTTCAAACTAAATATTAGTTCTTGAATCCGATGTCATCATTGCAGCTGGCATGTGACCCGTGTTATGGAATTATAGATAAAATGTTTACAAAGACAAATCTTAAAGGAGGGGGGAAGGGCATGGGAAACTGCCCGAACGTCCGTTACTTCGTGCCAACACTTCGAAAAAACGAAAAAACGCAACCTATTCTGCTCAAATCACATGAGAAACCAAAACTAATGTTCCCGTGACGAATATTGCAGAATAAAGGGTGGTGCCCACCACAGACGTTTGAACCTCTGTATGTGAATATCATCTGACTAGGCTACCTTTGAGAATTTCGGTGACTTCCAGCGCCATTCTTGTTATTTGATGGGCCAATGTAAAAGATCCTGTTTGGGGCCACGAGAACAGATTTGATGGTCCAAGGTAGAAGTAC
Source organism: Bulinus truncatus (assembly GCA_021962125.1). Lineage (NCBI taxonomy): Eukaryota > Metazoa > Mollusca > Gastropoda > Planorbidae > Bulinus > Bulinus truncatus. The sequence goes on along the minus strand of JAGDYQ010000071.1, from coordinate 107,833 downwards.
CTGTTTGAGGCCCCTAGAACTTCAGATTTGATGGTCCAAGGTAAAAGTACTTGTTTGAGGCCCCTAAAACCACATTTGATGGTCCAGGGTAAAAGTACCTGTTTGGGGCCCCTAGAACTTCAGATCTTAAAGGAATTTTTACTGTGGCAGTGGGGGGGGAGCATAGACGGGCGCATAATATTCCATAATAACGTCCCTAGTTACATCCAACTAAATATTTTATGAAATCAAATGCCCATTCACTTTATAAATAGTCAATCATATATTATTAATAGGGCCTATGTTGTTGTTATTTTTCACTAATTTATATGTCTTTGTCTTTTAGTTCCAGTTGAGATTCAACAGACAAATTGGCTGACCAGGCGAGTGAGGCCACCATGGGTATCAGAGTTGACAATACCACCGACCTATCACAACCAGACGAAAAAGGTGAAAACTACGCTGCTAACTTCGAGTTCTACCCCTTTCACGAAGGAGGAACTTACTCCCTGTACAAAGGAGTTCTAAACGGCGACAGATTTAGGTACGATAGACACGGGCAACGGTGCGTGGTGAGGGCTTTCAGAAACAAAATCACCTACAACAAAACAGAGTGGGGGAAATATTTGCAGATTGCCTCCAAGGCAGATGAAATGGCCGCACAGTTTCACAAAGAGATCGGCAACATGATTCTGTCTTTCCCGCGACCACTACTCACGAGCGTTGATCAAAAATCTTCTTTCGTCGGGATTTTTCGCATTCTAAACCCCCACGAAAAACGGATAAAGTCAGACGAAACGGTCGTAATAGAGCCTTATCTGGAAAGGCCTTTCTGTCGGTTCGACAATCTTTACGTTTCTAAACAATCACAGACTAAACTCGCTGCACAACCATGTTCTGGCAAGAGAAGAGGGAGCAAGAAATCGGGCAGAAACAACAGCCGCTCGAGTGAAAGCACCCAAAACCAAGAAGATGAAAGTCTCTCGAAAGAAATGCTGCTGGCTCTGGATGCGTTCTCCCACTTCACTTGGCACGCTTCGAAAAAATTCGTCATCACCGACTTACAAGGGACATTCCACCCTGAGACAAATCTGTTTACTTTAATCAACCCCACAATTCACTCCGTCGACCAGAGTTTCGGTGAAGGAGACAAGGGCCAGATGGGTGTACAGGACTTCTTTGACAACCACGAGTGTCACAAGGGCTGGTGCTCCACCTGGTACAGGTACGAGACACCGGACGGCAATGACAGTCTGTCAGAGACAGTCTCGTCTCTACAGCAACCAGATTAAAGGGAAACCAACGTTAGTGACAAAAACTACCTCAAGCCTTTCGATCAAAGTACGGTCCAACCACATTCAGCAAACGTTTTTCTTTTTTACCAAATGTAATCTGTTTTACATACTGTTTTTACATTTAGCATTATGATTTGTGTGATATGCTTGTTAGAAACTAGTGGATGAACCAATTATTGCCATTTCATATAAAGTTTCAGACTGGAAAAACAATATGTTTCTAAATAGTGATTGTATATAATACCAGTAAATGTTTTAATATGATAATGACAACAGTGATTTCATGTTCAATGCAAAAATATATTCATACTTATTATAGAGATGTTTTCGAAGATTTTTCTTTAATTGTCTTTATCATCCAAAGACTTTTAAGCCAGCCTGCTTCACAGCAAACATACCAATCTTTCAGACATAAAAAATGTAATCCATTAGAAATGTTCAGTATATTAATGCATTTAACATAAAATCTAAGATCAATTTCTGTATGTTGAGACTTATAAGCTTTAAAAAATTGTTACACTCAATTCAACACATTGATAACCTGACCAGATCAAAAAATATTTTTATACTTGCATTTACATTTTATTTGTTTATATATTCAACAATCTTTGTTCTTTTTATTTCCTTATTTAAAAAAAAAGGCTAAATTCGTTTTAATTCAATATGAAAATGAACCACAAAGGCTAAATAGCCAATGGCTAAAACTATTTATTCTTACTGGGAAGTTTTATTTGGTACCAATGTATAAAGACTTATTTCACTTGAATTTAATGTTTTTGTTCATTTTTTGTCAGGATTTATTTGATGCTGTTGTATTTCAAAACTACTTCACATTTTTCTTAAGTTTGTACTCAGTATATCTGATTATATTCAAATTTAAAAACCAAATGAGTTTTCAGCAATACAGAAATATAACTAAATTGACCTATGACTAACACCCACAAGACAAAAAAAAGTTTATCAGCACACCAATCATATGCAATTGGAACGAGTATGAGATAAAATTCATGAAAAATTTTCCTTTTTAAAAAAATCTAAATAGTGGGGTTAAGAGATTTCAACCTGAATTAATATATTAATAAAAAACACTTGTATTTTTTTCTTTTATAGTATTTATTGTTTAATTATATGTTATTTTTGTTTAGAAATACACACATTAGTGATATTCCTCTATTTCACAGATATGCAAAAAAAAATTTTTAATGTGGTGCTTGTATTCTTTATTTACAAGAAATGAATAGTCAATTTAAAATGTCAGCATATCATCCACATACCATATTTAAAAGTCATGGTAAAAATTTTAAACAATGAGGTAGAAGTAATTTTACTAACAAGAGAAAATAAATGTTAACAAAATGTCATGCTATTCATTTTCAAATCTTTACAACGAGTTCAAAGTAGTTATTGAAAATTGGGTAATGGTGTTATGATTACTATTACTTAAGATTAATAATCAGTATATAAAACTTTTCCAGTTAGCAGCATGGTTTAAAAATTAATGCTTTTCTAAATGGTTAAAATATTTATTTTTCATATTAAGCATTAACTCAATATCAAAAATTAAAAAAAAAAACAACCTTGCATCAGCATATATCAGTCATGTACATCAAAAACTTATTCCTTCCACATAAAGAGTTCTTAACAAAAAATAGAAATCTTCTAGTATGCATACTCATTAAATAAATCTTTAAAACAAACTCATGCTTACACATAAAAAATGTTTTTCAAAGTTTCACGCAGATGTTGAAGGTTTTTCAGCATAAAAGAGTCCCCACCTCTGATCTCCAAGCTCTACACGAACTAATTTCTCTTTCCAGCCATCGACAATATAGTTGTATCCAGCTTCATCAAACTGCTGAAAATAATTTACTCTATGTATTGAAAAGTAATAGTTTTAATTTTTTTAAAAATCTTTTTACTGGCAGCACTGATTAGATGCATATAAACATTTTTTTTAAACAGCAGCTTAAGGGAGCAAAACTGTGTTATTTTTTTAAATGTGTCAAACATACATTAAATCCATCAAAGAAAGTCATTTACCTTGATGAATTCTTCCTTATTATTTTCTGTTCTAGCTATTTCAACTTTTAAAATGTCAGCAAATTGTCCAGTTTTGTCTTCTGCTTTGACATTTATAAAGCCAGCATCTTCCAAAACCTAAAGAGATTCATTTAAACAATAAAATTAGTGTTCATTAATAAATTTCCATGGCAAAATTGAGAAATTGTATAGTTCAAAATTAACTTCTATGTTTTAACTAATTAAAAAAAAGCATACTTTTCCATAAGCAGCTGGTGAAAGAAGGTTATATCCTCTTTGTTTTACATAAGCTCTAAATTTGTCGGAATGTTCATCTGGACTGCAACAATAATCTGAGATCAAAACTTTACCTCCAGGTTTTAAACATTTCTGTGCACATAAATAAAAAAATTCTTATTTGATTTAGAAATGAACAATGTTCACAAATATTACACAGTGATCTTATTTTAAGCTTTTTTTCGAACGATAAAAATTAAACATACAAAGAATCTTTTAAACAGTGCCAGCTTGTCAGCTATGTGAAGAATAACATCACGGCTGTAAACGACATCAAAGTACTCAGCCGGATATTCTCTTTTTGTTGCATCAGCTATTTCAAATATAACTTGATCTGGACCACAGCCGACTTCTTTGGCTCTTTCCAGTCCAATTTTAGTCATGTTAAAAGAAAGATCTACACTGACAACTTTCACACCATAAGTCTTGAAAAAAAATTAATTAATACATCGTTATTAATGTTAATGAGCTACATGTAAAAACTATAAAGCACATATAAAAGTAAAAAAAATATATATAAATAAAAAATTTCAAGTGTTTGGTTCAGAATTTAAGATAACATGAAAATATTGCAAAAAGAATATTTTTTACCTTTGCCATGTAGAAAGCTCCACCACCAATACCTCCACCAACATCTAAAACTTTCTGACCTTTTTTCAGATTCAACAATTGTACAAATTCCTTCAAATTGAACAAAAATATTTTAATTAATCAATACCACTAATTTAAAAAAAACAAAAACTAAATATATAACCTGATACATGACACCTTTATTGTAATGGATATGAATATACTCAAAAATATTTTCCAGCAAATCTATAAAATACCCAAAGAAAACTATCTCAAGATTAAAAAATGTATTATTGACAATTATTAAAAAAAATTTAAGGCTAAATGAGAAAAAGTTAAAATATTTTAACATGATAGGCAGAACACCAAAAATATTTTTGAAATGAACTCCATGAGTTTTGTGTAGTAAGTCATTAAAAAAGAAGATAAAAGATATAGAGTCTTTTTGTTGACTGGTCATTTTATTTTATTGAGTTAAAAAAAATAAAAATATTAAAAAATTTTCCCTGAATATATTTCAAATCAAGGAAGGCATATAGATATTTCATATAGCGATGAAATTGTGTGCATGCCAGCATACTGTTTTTATTTGTAGTATTTACAGGTTAATTTATATTTGTTGATATTTTGTTTATTTAATATTTTTAGCTTGCCATTTTCTGATATAATTATTATCCTTGCTCTTAATTATGATAAATGGATAAAATTTTAAAGAGTTTAATTGTAAAGAAAATTTTATCAACTCTAAATAAATACTTCTGTCAAATAACCCTGGCATTATCAATCTCTAAAGAAGCTGGAGTAGAAGCTTTCATTTTGGTAAATGCTATAGAGCATTAAATATTTTAACTTTTAATGCCAAAAAAATTAATTTTATAGTTAGTTCAAGCATTTTCTAAAAGATAACATTAAAATGAATTTGTTTTTGATTACTACTGTAACTAATTGTGATTAAAGGACTTAATAAGATCCTTCTAAATTTAAGTGACAACGCCAGGTCACCTGAATAAGAAAACACCTTATTTATTACAAAATAAATATTAGTATGTTAAAGGTATGCTTACCTTAGTTGTATCAATTCCACCTGTACTGACAAACGTTCTCCCAAAAATCTTTTCATAAAGAAGAATTCCTCTAGTAGAATATTGCTGTTTGTCAAGAAACTCTCTAAAACTTTTGAATCCGAAATTCTGTGAGTTATTTTTCTTGACTTTCTCCAATAACCAGATCATGTCACACTTGTTACCTGACTAAATAAGCATGAAAGTAAAACAAAAAAGTAATGACAGTGAATTAACCTTAAACACATTCAGTACACAGAAAATCACTTTGTTTTTTTTAGGGCTGTACCGGATTCTAATTTTTAGATCCTGCAGGATCGGAACCGGAATCGGATTTATTATTTGAATCCTGCCGGAATCAGATTTTAATAAAATAACAGGTTCTTCGTTTTAAAAATTTATTTAATAAAGCTATACCTAATTTAACTTGATTTCTTTTACAATCAAACAAAGAAATGGGTAACATATATTAGAAAGTATAATAAACATGTTTATTAATAAATGAATTCCAATTTATATATATATATACTGTGGAAGCCCCTGATAGTTCATTTTCTTTAGTTTTCCATAGTGACGTCACCGAACCATGTTTTTTTCATTCATACTTTCATTTAAACCATTATTTGACTATTTCCCATAAAAACGCAAATTAAAATGCATTTCAAATCTAAATCAATTAATGTTCAATTAAAAATGTATCTTCGATTTATTTATCTAAATTTGCAAGGAATTTTATCCAAATCGTGACAAAGTTAAATTTTGATAGCTAAATATAGTTTATAGAAAACACGGAATCAAAAGTAGCGGAAGATAAGGTGTCGTATTACTAGACCAGGGGTCGGCAACCTTTTGAGATGGAATAGCCTAAAGTTATAATTTACAATTTTCTCAATTTTTAAAGAGCCACTAAATTTGTTGTTTCAATGTTACGGTATTTGATCAAGCCGCAATTTGACATCGAAAGAGCTACAATTTGACATCAAAAGAGCCGCAGGTTGTCGACTAAATGTACTAGACTAAATATGATTCAAATCTTCCTTTTTAATAAATTTGTACTTACATATAGAACTAAAAGTGATCGACATTATTGTAGTTTTAAAATCAAAGGAAGTTATTGTTTTAATTTAATTGTATAGCGCTAAATATTTCAAATTATGTTGCGCTAAAAAAATTTCGTACAAATTTCAAACAACAAAGAAATCCGGCTTAAATCCGGCACATTTTAACCGGAACCAGATTTGTTAAAACTGCATGAATCCGGCTTAACAGGAACCGGATTCGGATTCCGGTACAGCCCTAGTTTTTTTTCATTCCACCATTCATATCTATGATCTGCTAAAGCTAACATGACACAACAAAGGTCACTTTCATTTGGAATGTAGTTCATTCCCCTGGACATCTGTGCCTCAGTATTAAGTGATATATAGAAAACAGAATAAAATGAACTTAGAAGTTCTCTCACCTCTGTGTTAGAATCCAGTGATTTTGATAAAACAAGATCAAATCCATAGAAGTTATCGGAATCACAAACAAGTGATACAGAAGAATAGAAAGCTTCATAAATTTCAATCTCCCGAATTTGAACACTATCTGATTCAGAAGTCTCTGCTGCTATTACAAGAATGGAAAAAATGTTTAAAAAAAAAAACAAAACACATTATTTGAACTATATTTTAATATACAATGGTGCTACAAAAGATTTCTTTGTTAAATCAAGATTTATTTTTGTTTAATTTACCAGATTCTAACTTGCAAGGTTCTATGAAGAACAAAGATCCACCTAGTCGTAACCAAGATAAAAAATTTTCAAACAAACTTTGAACTTCATTGTCTTTTAAATTTAAAACCTGTTTACTAGACACTATGAAATCCACACTGAAAAAAAATAAAGAACATCACAGAAAAAAAATTAGTACAAACAAAAGTTTTAGAGAAGTTCCAAAATATAAAGTTTACCACAAATTATACTAACTGCATCAAGTGTCAAATTTAAATTAACTTTTTAGCCTCTTACCTCTCTTTATCTAAATTTAATTCAGTTACATTACTAACAGTATACACTACATTTTCTAAATGTTGATTGACGGTTCTGCTGTTTGCAATTAGATCTTCCGAATTATCAACTACAAATAATTTTTCTGCTCTCTCTGCTAGTTTATTAGTAAGTTCACTGAAAAATAAATTTTAATTTTATATTAAGCTTATATGAAAACCATACAACAAGAAAATAAAATACAGTGGTACTCCAACATAAGAGTGCCCTAATTTGCTTTGAAATACGAGAAAAATTGAGATACAAACTATTCAGCCTGATGCACATGACAGGCATAGCACTTTAACGATAAGTGCTGTGCTTAACAGAATGAGTCATTAAAGGGTATAACACCAGCTAAAGTCGCTGCAATAATTTCTAATAATTTTCTCCGCTAGCTTTTTTTTGGAAGATCAAGTCAGCTAATTTCTAGTTAATAAAACCAGTTTATTTCTCTTTTATTCTCTTTTATTGTTTTTAAACAATATTTTTCATTTATAAATACATTTTTTGTATTCAAAAATACATTACAAAAACAACTGGATGGCATTTTAGGGGGTTGGAATGAATTAATGCCATTTCAATTAATTTCAATAGGGAAAATTGCTTTGAGATATGAGCAACGTTAAGGAACAAATTTAATTCATATCTTGAGGTACCACTGTATCTTAATTTAACAGAGATAATTTCAAAATATAATGTATTGAGCAAAACTTTAAATTAAGACACAATAAAAAAAAATAGAAAATTAATCACCCTGAGCCAGCTCCTAGTTCAACAACAGATTTACCATTTAAATCTGGTAAATAGGATAAAATCTCTTTTGATTCTTCACTTGTCATTTTTTATAAATAATAGTCAGTTTTATCTTCTGGAAAAAATGCAATAAAGTATTTTATGTCTGTATTATATGCAGATAATCAAAGTATCATTAGCAGAGGTTTCATGGGTCTCAACACAAATTCCAAATTTATGACAAACTTATTGCAAATATCTCAAACCAAGAGTAAAAATGTTTTGCTATTATACATTTTTTAATCCAACTGTGCATAATTTGCTGAGGTTGCCCATTCTTATTACTCTCATGTCTGTATCATACAAATTAATAATTCATGAGCACCCTGTCAGAGGCAATATGATTGATATGGTCTTCAAATAATTACTCAGACAAAAGAGAAAATGCAAGTGTTGAGCTTTTTAATAACCTAATTTTATTTATAAGGTGGAATTAAAAAAACTTGCTCAGATAAAAAAAAAAACATTATCTCTAGATTTCAGTTTCAGTGACGGATGGCTGTTAATGGAAAGTACTGTGCTCTAGATTTAAAGAAAAACATAATTTCATAACCTTAAGATTTTTGGTTTAAATTGAGGTCACTTTAAAAAAAAAATGTCATTGATTTTTTTTAATTAAATAGAGAAATAGATAATACATCAGAAAAAATCTGTGAGCTAAATCAAATCAATATTACAGTAAATCTAGACAACATATATCAAATAAATGTATAAAGTGTAGGACTAAAAATATTTGACAGGTTTGATAATTTTTTTTTAGAAATGACAATATAGTCTAAAAGCCCAAATAATTGCCCAACTTAGGATTAGAACAAAATGTCTAGCATGTTGCTTTTGAGGGTTTTCAAGTACCTATCTACATCTAAAAAAAGGTTTTTCCCAATTAAGTAAGAATCTTATGTGATTATGGCCACGTTTTATTTGAGATTGTTAACCTTTACTTTCTTATTTGTTTTAATATGAAATGTAAATGTACTTTTTTTTTTACATCAAATCTGGTGTATTTACTAGATGATAAATGGCCACACATAAGGTGAAGGAGAGACACATTCCAGGATTTTATTGAGTAAAAATACTTTAAAAGTAGACAATCTATCAAAGTAAATAAATCTATCAAAAATCTGCATTTGGCCACCCCTGTACTAGATGAATTAATATGAAAATGAAGTTTAAGGATCCAGGAGTTTCAATACAGTTTCTATTACCTAATAAGTTCTATTAGTAGGGGTTAAAAGGCTGTGTTGTATCATTTAACAGGAAAATAATAAATTATCATATTTTGACTAATGCATTATTAATTTAACAATATGAAGATAGCGATGGCTAAGCCACTAATGTTTCATAAAAAGTAAAGTTCCCTTAGCCCTAACGGGCCATCGGGGCAGATGAAGTGTAGAATTCATCTGTTTCTATAATCTCGGCATATGAAGGGATTTTGTGGATAGCACAATACCCAGCCGCCTTTACTTCCCTAACTTAAGTCAAGTACCCATTTAAAGCTGGGTGGACTTGTGGGACGACTTTGAAACACATATCCCCTGGAAAAATTACCATGGTTCTCACCGAGGATCGAACCCAGGACTCTCCGGTCGACAGTCGAGTATCTACACCACTCAGCCATCCATCACACCTTATGTTTCATATCATATAATAATTAAAGAAATTTTTAATTATTCAATTTACTAATTGTATTTCAATAAATCAGTGAAATTGGAGTAGGCCTAATTCCTAATCAGAGGCAAATGTAAATGAAAGACACACAGGGCATGCCCCGCAAACCAGGCACAAAACTAAATTTATACTTGTACTTTTGTTACCACTGTCTCTCCATTTTTTAAGGGAACTCTTTCAGAGCCTAAATGCCACATTTATTTTTATTTTTTTTACCAATTAAGATTTAAGTTAAAGTGTTCCCATTTTTAAGTTTCATTTTTCCTATTAAATTATATATTGGAAGTAGTTTTAATGATTTACTCTGGCTAGGCAGAATAACTTCATTTCTCACCACTGAGCCAAAGAAAGCCACATCACCATAATTCATATTCATCAGGTCATTAGCTTAGGTTTAGCCATAACCATAAGCAATTAAACCATAAACCTATAGTATAAATTATCATTGTCCAATGCGATTTATTTTATTTTTTTAATGGGTTAATGACTTACTCTCAACATACTGTGTTTTCGGAGTCAATATAAGCATTATCAATATGCGTATAACCAGTGAGGGGACAGGGCTACGCCTAGCGGTGGTGGGGTTATTATCATTTATTATGTTTGTTATAACATATTAGACAATTAGTTATCTCTAATACTCTAGTCTTTATCTACTCTAGTCGACGACGTCTATCCATGTGATGACTATGAAAAGTGTTATAAATTAGATCATTTAGTGTCAAAAAAGTCGTACTACACAGTTTTGGCAGTTTTCTACTTACCTAATACAGTATGTGAGAATATTCTGTTTATTGCTCGGAATAGATGGACCAACAAATGACAACACTTATCATGTGCGTTAAGCCGTTTAGCCGTGTACACATCAGCTGTTTGTAGACGCCGTAAGTTCAAAGGTTACTTCAAAGGTCACCACACAGTCGTGTGTAAGGTTCAAGCGCAGAGGTTACCTACTCTTTTTTTTTTCGTAGACCTCTTTATAAAAACGTTATAAAAAATAACATTACCCCCACCCCACACACCCTTCCGACGTTGATTCAACAAAAGCCTGTGTGTCAACTGACGGATAATAATTTAAAAAATGAAGGCCTACCCATCATCGACTTTAAATTCACCGAAAATCTTCCACATGGAATATCTGATACTGCATCAGCCCATAAGGCATGGGATGAGAATCACTTCTCTAATCATGATATGCATAAAACGAAGTTATCAATATACGGTATTCGTAATCTTGATTTGCATTAGAAAAAAAAGATTTTTTTAATAGCTTTAAAAATGTCAGTAGATGATTTACATTTGTGGAGATGGCAAAAAAATAACGTGATTTATCTCTGTTCAACGCCATTTAAATATTAATATCCTGCTTGGTAATAATGCCACATGAGTGACATGAGAATTGTCATTCATTTAGCAGGCCTGTCATCAGTGCTGCTGGAGTTGTTTTTTTTATGCTAAATCTCACAAGCTAGGTCAGCGTTTTTATTATAAAACAAGTTAGTCGAAGTGATATCAACACCAAAAATGTATAGTTGTATATATCTATGGTTATAACTATCACCCGCTGGCCGCTGAGAATAACGCCGGGGACGGATGGTCGTGAGGTAAAGCGCTCGACTATCGACCTAAGTACCAGCCCCGTACCAGGCTCTGTATTGGTATCGAGTATCGAAAATGTTTCGTTTAAAATGTATCGGCGATACACAAATCAATACTTGATACAAAAAGGATCGGCAATACAGCAACCGATACTGAAAAAGTATCGTCGATACTTTATTGGCCGATACCGATACTTCGATACTAACAACCCTGATAACTTTATATAGTAAAATATGTATTTGTAATTTGTAAATCGAGCCCTGGTCATGGAGACTTTGTAGGAAATACATTATAGACTCACTTTCAATTCTAAATACATTATAGACTCACTTTCAATTCTAAAAACATTATAGACTCACTCTTAAATTAAAATATAAAATACACACTCACTTAAATTTAAAAAAAAAATACACACTTATTAAATTCAAATTTTTTTATTTTTATTTTAGAAGTACTATTATAATATTTTAATTCTCTTTTTCTCTCTTTCTCTTTCACCATTTATAAAATTTTATATTTTACATTTTTAGACAGAAAAACATATAAAGAGATGATATAAAGATTCTTTGAAAAAAACTCTTCTCCCCCCCCCCTTCTCTCTGTTTTTATATAAAATAATAATTAAAAATTTTTCTTTCCCCTTGAAGGATGAAGAAGAAAATTAATATTATTTTTTTTTTTTTCTCTTCTCTTATTAAATATTTCCTTTTCCCCCTTTAATTAAGTTACCATTTCAAGGAGGGGGGGATTTGGGGCTTTACACCAGGAAAAGAACGGGTCTCACTGAGGTCTAACCCAGGACTATCCGGTCGACAGTCGAACGCTCTACACCACACGACCACCACCCTCCCCCTGAAGTCAACATACAAACACATACAACTTGTTTTATATCTTTGAATGTTTTTTTATTAATAATATTTGTATCTGAGCCAGTTCGTAATAATCAGTCTTGTGTAGAATACTTGTCATTATTGTATGTCATCAGATCTCACATGAAACAATACTAGCTTAGTGGGGAGGGGGCTCCTTTGACCCTGTGGGGGTCTAGTCTTAAAACGACCATGAATATAAACTGAACATTTTTTGTATGAACATATAAAAAGTGTTGCGAGTAGTCAATTTTTTTTTATAACGAAATCCCCTGTTAGTGAGGGACGTGATTGGCCAGGTAACAGACGAGAAGTGGCAACAAACAAACGACGATTATATTCGATATTTACACTCCAGGCTCGTTAGGGTATTTCACTTAATACTAACACTAATTGAGGGTGTATGTGTGTGGCGAAGTGTGAAACGCAATGAGAATATATAATAAAAATGTTATGGGGGACTCAAAATCAAGAAACAAAGCTTTACGTAATAAGTGAATGACCCTATACAAAATTTCGGGTTCCACCTCTTCCATTTGCGTCGGCCCTGATTTACTTCTCGACTTGTTGAAATTGGCTTCCAGTGACGATCCAGTGATTTGGTTAATAAGAAACGCCATAGCTAAAGCTATAAGATGAGATAATGACTGTTGTGAATGGCAATGACTACGTCATTAACACTTCTTTCAACAACCATAGCTGAATGTCATGTGGCTTTGTCATGTAATTATTGTAATGGACCAGGGCCAGCCAAAAAGATGTGTCACATAACATTGAATCATTAAGCTCTGTGCCATTCAGGTTCACTTAACTCTATGGCTGTAAGGGTTGTTTATTTATATAGGTAGGCTATAAATATTTCAAGGTGGACGTATGACTGAGCGGTCTGCGTGAAGTCCCTGAAAGGATGAGATGAAATCTCTTAGAAACTATACACCACTAATGGAACTGTTTTTACGATGCTCTTCATTTATCCCCACCATAACCGATAGCGCAAATGTCAACGAGACATCACGGGATATATAGTGAGACTTTCACAATTTCCAAAATATTCTCACCGGGGATCGAACCCGATACTCTCAGATTGACATTCGAACACTATATCGCATGACCATCCATCCCTAAATAAAACAATCCCCCCCTCCCCAATGGGACAATTTTTATATAGTGTAGTGCTCTTGTTTTATCTCTACCACAACAGACAGGGCCGAGTGTAGAGCATTTGACTGTCAGCCTGAGACTCCTTGATTCTATCCTCGGTGAGAAACCAGGGAATTTCCCCAGCTTTAAATGGGTACCTGACATTAGCAAGTAATAAGTAAAGGCGGATGTGCTAACCACAAAATTCTTTTATTAGCAGAGGTTACAAAAACATATGAATTCTACACTTCATCCACCTTGATGGCATATTACACTAAGGGAACTTTACTTTATTTTTATAAATCTTTTGACAAGAACAAAAAGATTAACATGACATTGTCAACATGTGACAATGTTTAAGTATGCTCTGAATGGTACAAAGAGCTTCTTAATTCTGTATCAGAAGTTTACATGTATGTTAAATATTTTTTTTTAATAAATTAATTACTTCAATCATGCTGCACAATTTTATGTAGCAATGGTGTAGATCAGAGTATGGCAAACTGGGATAAATTACATCTCGGAAAATGTTGCATAACCAAAAATTGAAATAACATTATCAGAGAATAAAATTACAAAATGTATCTGTTTATTGTATTATTGTTTATATAAGAAAGAATAAAAAAAAAACAGCAACAACAGATTTTTAAATTCTAGGTGATTTAAAATAAAAATAAATCAACATCAATAGTTTGTACTATAGATACCTCATCAAAAAAATATTTCATTGCAGATTAAGATTTCTCATCTACTCCAAATCTGCTTAGTCAATTTCATTGTAATTACTGGCCCTGTAAACAAAGAATCACTCTTAACTGCCTAGCTATGTCACTGCCAATTGACAAATATAACCTAAATTTATTTTAAAGGTACTGTCTTCAGAAGGTTTGCTGGTTGAAAAAATTTGTTTTCAAGTTTTATAATTTACAATTTATGACACATCATTAGTTTTATAATAAAAATTAAAATAAACATTTAAAAGTATGAGTTTTAAATTCTTTTTGGCCATGAATGAGATACTAAAATTCACTTGTAATTTTTTTTTATTAACTTTAAAAAAACATGTATACAAATATTTGTTTATTCAAGCCGATATATACAAAATATTTGTTGATTTTTAATTCTGAATGCAAATACTAATTAACAGATATTAATGATAGATCTACATTTAAAACCTCTTAATTCTTCATAACTTTTTAAAATGTATTCATACTGGTTTGTCATTGAAATTGAATTTCATAATTAAAGCAAGAGCATTAAAAATAACCTGCATTCACAACTGAAATTCAAAGGAAATGAAACAAATCATGAATCCTTCAGCAATATTGATTCTAGATATTTACATATTTACAAATCTCAGGCTTGCTCTATGAAAGAAGTGCCTTTTACCTCAAGAATCTGATTCTTCAAATTTTTCTGAGCAGTTAAAACCATTTTTTCCACAGGATTACATTGGAGGAAATTCAGTTTTTTTCTTGTGTTAGAAATTAGTCATTACATGATTACGCTTTTCTTGTTTGGTTTTTCAGCATAAAAAAGTCCCCATTTATGATCACCAAGTTTCACCTGATGCAGTTTCTCTTTCCATCCATCGATTATTGCTCTGTAACCATCTTTATCGAATTCCTACAAAAAAAAGAAATAAATGTGCAAGTTTTATGATTTGCCAGTCTAAATGATCATCTAAATAAACTGTACATGTATATTATTATAGCTTTACTCAGATGTATTAGTCAAACCAAGTTTAAATACTGCTAACCTTGATAAATTCATCTTTAATTTGCTCCGTCTTTTTAATTTCCTGGCTCAGAATATCAGCAAATTGTTCTGTCCTATCTTCAATTACTTCATTAATGAATCCTGCAGCTTCCAAAGTCTGCATATTAACATTATATAAAATATAATATATAAATATATATTAAGTCAATTAAAAAGCCTTAAATAAACTTAATTTTACTAGAGTGACAATGATTTTAAAATATCCTTTTAAAGTATTTATAGTACTGAACCTTTCCATATGCAGATAATGACAACAAATGGTATCCTCTTTGCTTAACATAAGCTTTAAATCGTTCGGAGTGAGCATTTGGACTACAACAGTAATCTGAGATAAGAAGTTTACCTCCAGGTTTCAAACATTTCTGTGAATGGACAGTAACACAAATTATATACATGTACAACTTTTTTTAATTAAGAATATCATTTATCTTAGCCTCCAAGCAATTTCAATCACAATGGGTCAACTGATCAATTAAAATAATTAATATACTTTTTTTTACAGACGATAAAATGAGTTTTCTCTTCATTCCAAGATATTTTTTTATTGAGAATATGTACACAAACATAGTAAATACTAATTTTTTGCTATTTCATGAAAAAAAAGTTAAATAGTTACAAAACTCTTTAAGACATAATCATTCTGAGAAGAATGTGACAATGAGGTGGAAGACAGTAAGAAATGTAAAGCATTTAAGAGAATATAGCAGATAGCGAGAGTAAATTAATGGAGTCGACATTTTAACAAAATGCATGGCCACTTGGTGAGAGATATTTGTGGACAAAAGAAAAATAACCTATTACAAGTTAACCCTCCCTATTCACTCCATAAAATAACTGGTTTTTTTGTTTTTTTTTTTGGGGGGGGGGGGGGGGTTTGAAATTTAAACACATCTCACATTTTAAGAAGAAACTAAAGACCACACCAAAACCACCTCGCAAAAAATGGATGGATATTCTATAATAGATTTGATTGTCTGAGCCATAGCAAGTTTAGCGAGAATATAATTTTGCATTCTAGATAAGAAATTTTGAAACATTTATGTTCAGTAAATGGTATATGCCAAAATAATAGATTTGGGAAATCCCTCTTCTGATATTGTTTAATAGTTTTCTTATAAATGATCCATATTTCCAATACTGTGAAGAATAAAGTATACAATTTCTGTCACATTTTACACACTAGTTCTTTTTGAATGAAAATAATATCAATGCAACATTCTGTGTATTTGAGACTTCCTTATGAACTATTTTTTCATATATTTTCCATGAAACATTTTGAATTTAATTACTGTCTAACTTACATACAATTTTTTAAACAATTCCAGTTTTTCTGCTATGTGGAGAATAGTATCACGACAGTAAATCACATCAAAGGAATTTTCTGGAAAGTCTCTCTTGGTGGCATCAGCAACTTCAAAACTAACTTTATCAGGATCACAACCGACTTCATGTGCTCTG
This sequence comes from Bulinus truncatus, assembly GCA_021962125.1. Classification (NCBI taxonomy): domain Eukaryota; kingdom Metazoa; phylum Mollusca; class Gastropoda; family Planorbidae; genus Bulinus; species Bulinus truncatus. The sequence continues at coordinate 91,269 of JAGDYQ010000071.1, read as the reverse complement.
TCCAAAGCAATGTTGATCATGTTAGAGGACAGGTCAATTAATGTAATCTTCACACCAAAGTTCTGTAGGAAATATAATTCAAGGAGAGAAAAGCTACAATGTACTTTGTTTTATAAGTTAATCTTTAAGTAAATTATAATACATGTACCTACAAACAAATCATTAAAGAGAAATATTTTATACAAATAATTAAGCTGTGAGAATATATTAACTTAACAAGTACTGATTCAACAGAAATAAAAAAATATTACCCATGATGAAGCTATACATCATGAACTGACCTTTGCCATGTAGAAAGCACTGCCACCAATGCCTCCCCCTACATCAAGTACCCTCTGTCCAGGTTGCAAATTCAACTTATCTACAAATTCCTAAAGCAAGCGATGAACCAAAATATTTTTTGTAAGATGAGTGAAATTTTGTTTATTTGTACATAAAAATCTGTTAATTAATTGTACTACAAGCTGTCATTACTATTTAAATAAACAACAACACACTATCACCATTGTTGTTTCCAGTCCACCGGTGCTAACAAAAGTTCTGCCGAAAACCTTTTCATACAGATGAATGCCCCGAGATGAGTATTGCTTATTGTCAAGAAACTCTTTCAAACTGTTGAATCCATTAGTCAGAGAATTCTCCTTCTTTACTTTTTGCAGGAGCCAAAGAACTTGATTATTGTTCTGCTTTCTCTAAAAATAAAAGTGAGTAGAAGTAGAGAAATATTGAGTAAAAGCAAATAATGTAACACTGACGGAACTATTCTTAATTTTCGAAAATCAAAATACTTGATATTCATTTTAATTCAACAAAAAACATCATGTCTGTCTAATATTCTTATTGATATTAGTCATTCTGAGAAACACAAACAAAAATTAGTTTTGTTATTCTATATTTAAAAAAAAGAGGAAAATGATGATATACGGTACTTGTATTTGTGTTTACTTTGATATATGTGTGTACAGACTTTGATAAGACCAAATCAAATCCATAGTAATGATTAACACCATTAGGTACAGTAACAGAAGAATACAAAGCCTCATATTGTTCAGGCTCTCTGTAGAATGTTGGATTAACTCCCCTGACCTTGTCACCTTTTGAAACAAAAATAAAATTTAGAAACAATTATACAAAAATGATTTTTTTTTAAATTATAAAATGTTAAAACCATACTGTTTTAAACTTTATAAAATCTATAGATGTTTATATCTAATTAAAAAAAAAATCGTCCACCTGACTGATGTCTGCAAGATTCTCTGAAAAATAAATAACCTTCAGGTTTCAGCCATGATAAAAGTTTACAAAATAAGTCTTGAACTTCTCTCTCTTCTAGATACATCAGAAGCCAGTTTGAAAAAATAAAGTCAACACTACAAGAAAAAAAAAAAACAGCCTTACGCAGAAGTCAATTACATACAAATTTATGAAGGCATTCCAAAACAGAGGTTTTTGGGGACCCTACGTAGACTAAGAGACTAAGAGATATATGGGGGTCCTAGACAGAGACCAAGAGATATATGAGGGCCCTAGACAGAGACTAAGAGATATATGGGGGCCCTAGACAGAGACTAAGAGATATATGGGGGTCCTAGACAATGTTCCCTCTAAGCTGAGCGCGTGAGCGATCGCTCACACGAATTCAGAGCGTCGCTCATACTACACATACGATCGCTCACTCCGACGGACGAAATCGCTTAAATCGCTCACAAATTAGGCTTCAAACAAAATGTCGCTCAGAGACAAAATTTTTTGCTCACTTCTTACCACACCTTAGATGGAATATTGGTCCTAGACACAGACTGCATGTAAGCACCCCCCCCCCATCCCATAAAGTTATCAAGCTGGTCCATCTTAAATTAATTAAGCAGATTATTCTAAAGGGTACTTATGTTAATGTTATTTTCTTTCAATGAGAATTTTAAATGATATTTCAATCATCTTACTAAAATGTGCAATAATTGACAAAAGGTTGGCAGATAAATGTTTTTTAAAAAATGTTTATTATATGTAGGCATATATACATTTTTTATTTTCTTTTTGAACAAAAATAAAACGTTACATCAAAAATAATGGGGAAATCATTTAGCTAAGAATAGGAAAAGTAAATTTTACCTTTCAGGAGGCCTTTCCATTTTGGTCACATCTGCAACAACAAATTCAATGTTTCCCATGTGCCTATTAGCCTTTCTGTTCTTTTCAACAAAATCTTCCATAAAATCTACAGCAACGACTCTTTCTGCCTTCTTTGCCAGTTCAGCTGTAAAACGTCTGTAAAATGTAATAAGTTCAAAGGAAATATAAGGCATTGTTTTATTCAATGATATTAAAACAGATTATTTTTATATTCGGTATTATAGTACTGAGACTTATTGAGTAATATTATTCTTATTACTCATTCAGAGCAAGCACCTCATTCAATGACTCATCAAACACAAGGATTAAGGGCCTGTGACTTCACTAAATACAATCACAGCCCCAAGCACCATCATCAAATTGCATGTCTCACTAACAAAAAACCATCCGTCACCTACAACAAACTATATCATCAACTTATTCTACATAAAAGACATTGCGCAAAGTTCAAAGACACATTAAATCTAGCACTCCTCCTATACCAGCACCAAGTTCTAAGAAACGATAACTCAAACACTGACCCAATGCCTGCACCCAGTTCTATGACTGTCTTTCCCCTGAAATCTGGCAAGTATGATAAAATCTCAGGCTGTTCCTCTTTGGTCAGTTCTTCTGCTGATGTGTCAAGCATCATCTCATTCACTGACCCTTCTTTGGAGTGTTCCTTCCAGTAGTCCAGCATTGCTTGGCGAATTTCTGTCATAAATAAATACACATACTTATGGAATAAATAGAATTAAAAAATGCTTTAGAAAATCATTTATTATACCGAAATGTGTTACAAGTTATGGTAACGTAAAATAGTTATGTAAAAAGTTGTAAAAATCGACAAGAGAAAAAAAATTAACTAATTAAAATGGTGTTCAAAATAAATAAAAAGTCAACGAATGGAGTATTTCCAGCCCCGTAGCGTGAAAATTCTACAGCAGGGGCCAGGCAATAGGGGGGGGGCAGGTAATACATTTTACGAAGTAGAGAAAGAAAGCAGAGAGGGGCCAGACAAAACGTGGGGGGCCGCCCCCCCCGCACGCTACGGGCCTGAGTATTTCTATTAGGCTAGCTTTCTATCTAAATAGCTTTCAATGCATTTTTGACTGAAAAGTGTTGTTTTTCCCCCTTTCAGTCAATATTTTGGTTTTCAAACCAATTTGAAATATACAAGGTAGACTCGTTTGTTGAGAATTATACTTCTATTTGTTGAGTTGAGACTTTTTATGTAACTCTTCTTGGGATCGTCAGTAAATCATTGTGTGTGTGTGCAGGCCCGTAGCCAGGTCAAAGTAAGCAGGGGGCACCAATACCCAGCAAGGGGGTACTTTCTAATTTTAGTTACTTTTTCTTTATTTTTCCTCTTTTTCTTCTTTTTAAGCCGGGGGGGGGGGGGGTACTCCACACCAAGCGGGGGGGGGGCACGGCCCCCTAGTGACCCCCCTTGGCTACGGGGCTGTGTGTGTGTATGGGAATGAATCCAAAGTGATTTTTAAAATTGACTTTTATTGCACCGGTACCGGTGGTTTAGACAGTCACAAGAACTAATATAATGAAATCTAAGTAGGATGACTGCAGAAGTAACGCCTGCAAGTTGAAGCAAGTATATTATACATGTATATATATTGAAGCCGCATTCCAGTTTTTATTTTGTGAAAAATGCAACAAAGTAAATTTAACAAAATTTCGCGAAACAAGTAATGAAATCATAGGAACAACAACTTACTCAATGCTGGACACATTTAACTCAATTACGAGCCACACGCGGCTCTATAACAACATTTGACCACATTTGATAGTCTATTTTCAAAGGGTCGGTCAAATGCGGCTGTCAGTGAGCCAGTTTTTGTTTTTTTTTATCAACTGACTTCTGTTCAGTAAATCTTGATACACTGACATTAGTGCGGCTCTTAGAAGTATTAAAACCGGAATACGGCTCTCTTCGACCTCATGCCTGCTATATTTCATTGGAATATATTTACAAACAGCCACATTTCATTGGAATATATTTACATCCAGCTATATTTCATTGGAATATATTTACATCCAGCTATATTTCATTGGAATGTGACTGGAACTAATGATATATGAAGACTTGAACAAAATAAATAAAATTAAAAAGATAAAAATCAATGGCCATATAATAATACTAACAATGATTCCCAGTTCCCATGCTTCACATCCTCCCCCCCCCCTCCACCCCTACTTATCCGCCGTTTGAGCTAAATAGGTCATGTAGCGAAGTATTAGCTTCACAGGGCTTCGGGCGAGTTAGGCTAATAACCTAATACAGGGGTGGACAACACTCGGCTAGTGGCCCCGCATGATAGCAAAAACTTTCCGGTTTTTTTTACATTTAGTATACATACTGTATACAGAATTGCACTATAGTAACAAGGTTTAGGGCGGGGTTGGGGTGGGGGGGTTGTAATAAGCACCTGATTCAATATTTAGAATGTACATGTCTCACGTGATAATAGCCGCGCCTTTCTCAACAAAGAGCTACATTTGGCCACCACTGGTATACGAGAATTCTTTCACAAAAAATTCACAGCACATTTGCTGTACAGTTTGTGGAAATAATACCTTTGTTATGAGCGCGGTCAGTAGGTCACAACTACATTATTAGGGGCGTGTGTATTTGTGGAGAGTATGGGTGGGACAGGTGAGAGGGGGCTGGGGAGACAGCTGTGAATCAGTCAGGGTCAATGGCGACACATGGTATTAGCCAGGGTCAGGGTCATTGGCAGGAGACATTATAGGTGGGTGTGCGGGAGGCTATACGAAATTACGAATTAATTCCGTATTTACTAGACGATGTTGATTATTATTATATTCCATGGTAAATTATCAGTATTGTAAGTGCCTTTTGATATAAAGCATGTGTTAGGATGAACTGTTAACCGTTGTTTCTGCATAACGAGTGCAGGACAAAACCTCCCTCAGACAAAGCCCCCCCCTCCTCCAATATTTGTGGACGAAGATTAAGATCGAATTTAAGCCGATATTATTGATACTCCTATAAATAATGTAAGCAAAATGTCTGTCAATTTGAGAGATCATGTCTGTCAACACATGGCGTATTAAAGGGCGTTTCCCCATGTTGTTTGTTTTACTTAATTAAAGGGTTGGCTTTCGACCAATGTGGTTCTTAGGCTGTTTGTTTTAGCTTCATTCTTGACCATGGGCTAAAACTATTAATTTTGTGTCTCACCTTGGAAGAATAAGACGCCTGTTGATGTAAAGCTAACAAATGATTGGCTTTTGACTAAAGTGACTCGAGGGGATATAATATTTTATAATAAAAATGGGGGCCAAATATCACATTTTAAAATAAAAGTGGCGGTCATCTGTGGGTTTTGGTCCACTGGGTTTTTTGTCCTAACCGGACATAAGATACGTAATGGCCAATGGGACCTATTGTATAGTTCCATACTACATGCCCAGCATAACTAAGGCTTCAATGGATCAATGGGCACCGTGAGACGCCTTAGCAGTACGCAAAGGGTTTGTAGTTTTCGGAAAAACTGGTTTTTCAGAAATTCGAAGTATTTTAAACCGTTTTTTTTCGTGTTTAAAAGTCTTTATTTTTCAAAGCTTAGACTTACGCAGACCCCGCCCCCACCACACCCCTTCCACCGCGCAAAAACAAATAAACATTGTACAGATAAATATGACAACACTGTGCTATGTACGAGTATACTTTGAATTCGAAACAAATACCAACCCTAGCTAATAATGCCAATGTTAGAAAGTAAACAAATACCAACCCTAGCTAATAATGCCAATGTTAGAAAGTAAACAAATACCAACCCTAGCTAATAATGCCAATGTTAGAAAGTAAACAAATACCAACCCTAGCTAATAATGTCAATGTTAGAAAGTAAACAAATATCAACCTTAGCTAACAATGCCAATGCTAGAAAGTAAACAAGTACCAACCCCACTACCCTACTAATAACGTCAATGTTAGAAAGCGTAGTGAGACAGCAGTCTTCATCAGTCTCGGCTAACTGGGTAGCATGTGATTTGCTGGACAACGGGGAAAAAAGAACGATTTATTGTAAATCGTCCCATCCCTAATTAGGCCTACTTATGTGTATATAATTTCAGCACAAACTATCCAAATAACTTTCCCACGAACTAGAGCTTAGCTGAAATATAAATTCCAATAAATACAGTTAACGTAACTTTCCGTGAGAACAGATTAGGAGTGATACTACAGTTTAACGCAAGATAATTAGCTATATAATTTATTGTCTTTTGAGGTGGAATAAATATGACATTTTAACAGAATTCATATTGAAAGAGAATTTGTTTTACGTCAAGCTCAAATTTTAATTTACACTTAAGACAAGCTTTAGATAGGTTCAAAACCCAGTCTGAAATAGTCACAAATCATTTTGTTTCAAAATAATGATCACGCTGAAGTAAAAAATCTGTACCTCTTTGTTTTCAAAGTCAAGGAAAAATCAGACATAGAGATTAGATCAGACATGGATCAGACCATGGATTAGACGGACATGTATTTCGTTTACAGTTGTTTTTCTTTTTGGGTTTTGTAATTATTTGTATTTAAAATTTTTTTGTTTCGTTTTTTTTTTACTAAAATTATTATATTTACTGTTGTATATGTTTTATAATTCATAGAAATTACATATTACATGCTCTGAAAAATTTAGCAAAAAGGCATACAGTGTATGCCTACATAATTACCGTTTTCTTTTTGTAAATCTTCGAAAACTGGTTTTCGCCAGATTTTTGAGACAATGACCTTCGACAACATATCTTTCCAAGAGTCGCTAAAAGTATAATACCTAAGTACTAGCCAGCACGCGGAGCCTACGGCGAGCACAAGAGCAGTAAGATTCTATCGCAAGACACCCCCCCTCCCCCCAACCAGTCAAGCGCGTGTCGAGGTGGGGGGGGGGGGCGCTTGACAAAGTGCCGACGGTCGATACTGACCAAGGCCACATGCATTAGGCGAATATACTTTTGTGGTATACGGGATGGACTCTGACAATACCGCGGGACCATAAATAAAGTAATTAAGTACGGCTGATACCGGCCCTGGCTGGCGGATAGTAAGTGTCACCTGGTGCTGACCACCCCAAACTAGTTAGGCCACAAAAGGCGTCGCTTGAAATCGAACCATAATATACGCTACTATGGTGGGGCTCAACCAGAGCAGTTCGTACGCTTTTGGGGGCCCTAAGCACAGGCTCAATGGGGGGGGGGGGTCTTATAGAAAGATTAATTGGAATCTCCCGACCCCTACCCCCTCCAACCCAAAAGGAGAACTCAAATCAAGTTATGATGCCACATTGACTGTATCTCGTTATGCGATCAATTTGAAATGACACAAAAAGACAATAAAGTTGCAGCCAAAATAAAAACAAAACATTAGTTAATTAGTGCACGAACACCTCAAGGGGACTAAAACACGAAGTCTTTTTGGTTGTGGGGGGGGGGCGTGGTCGTTAATTTTATTACACAATGTTAAGATGGAAAGGGGAGGGTACATTCTTGATTACATTTGCGTGTGCATGTATATATGAGCCCCGTGTTTATATATAAGCCCAGTGTTTATATATGCCCACAATGCCCCCCCCCCGAAATAAAAAAAAATATAAGATTAGACCAAAATCAGTCCCATGTAAGTAAGCTGTATCTCATGATGTTTTAATACAAGTGATTTTTTGCCCCCCCCCCTTCCCTGAAAGTTTGGTCTAGTTGCGCCTCTGTATATGAGCCCAGTGTTTATATATGAGCCCAGTGTTTATATATGAGCCCAGTGTTTATATATGAACCCAGTGTTTATATATGAGCCTAGTATTTATATATGAGCCCAGTGTTTATATATGAGCCCAGTGTTTATATATGAGCCCAGTGTGAGTCATTCCCCTTCATTTCCCGAATATTAATTGAACCAATAGCGAAACAATCACGGGGCTGACATTAGCTTGGTAGTGACTGCACAGTAACGGGTACATAATTTTGCCTATCATCTTCAGAGTTGTAGGTTTTTTCTTTTTTGTATGTACTTATATGGTCTCCTGTAAGACTATTGCGTCAAACGCATCTAGGTTTGTTTAAAATGTGTGTTTCTTCCTTTCTTTGAACATAGTGCACTGAAATTATTCATTTATAATAGTATTATTTAATCGGTTATTAAGCCAGTAATTATAATGATTTTTAAATGATAATTCGGCTATATTTTTAATCAAGGTACCCCCCCCCCCTTAATGCTATAACCACGCTCTTAATTTTCTTATATAATAATCCATTAGACGCCCCTAAACAATAATTTGAACTCTTTCACCAGCCCCATGGCAAGAGATTTATTACATCCTGTTAGTCCTCATTATATTTAACATATTATGACGCACAGGCTTTATAAACTAGCTTACAATTCACACCCGCCCAATGAGTTTTGATTGTAAATACATGTATCTCTACAGATGTATCATTAAAAGGCAATGACATTCAAACTATATCCTATTCCTATGCAAAATTTAAGTAAATGGTCTAAAAAAATGTAGATCTCAAGATAGTTGCTGCCAGAGAAAATTCCAGAATGGGTAGGCAACACAAAAATAGATCAGATAAATATAATTTATATTTATGATAATGTTACGACCCTCTCGGTGCGCATCGTACAGTCTACAGAGTGAACGCGATGACGCAGTAGAGAGAAGTGACGTAAGAAGCCGGCAAGAGAGTGGCCATGTTGCCGTTGTTGTTGTTTTTATAGATATTAGTAAATACTCTCGGAACCCACGCCGGCCTGTGTGTTGTTTTGATTTTATAAACAGAATTTAAAGAGTTGTAACAATAATATAGGCCCTAATTTTACCCATTGCTAAGTCTCTTGAATCGTATCTTCTTCTGGTTTGTATTTTTTATGTGCAGCTCATTTGGATTCATTAATTTTTTTTTAGTTTATCTTTTCGAGTGTGAATTAGATGACGTAATGTTTATATTTTTTTGGCTCTATGAGTGACAGGTTCCCATTCACACACACGTAGTTGATTTTAAGACAATTATTATGAATTAAAAAACTAAACAATATAAATATGTAGGTAAAAATATAGACTAACCTGTGGGCATTTTAATTTCTTAGAATATAGCCTATATGATTTAGTTTTCTCTGCAGCGTTCGTAAGTTTAAAATTAATTGGCCGTAACCCTTATTTATATATACAAATAAATCACACTTTAAAAATTTTCCACGCAAAATTTTCCACGCAAAATTTTCCCACAATCATTCATGCCCACAATACTCAATAGCTCCGCCCACTTTTGGATTCTGCTGCGTTTCTAACAACTTAAAAGTGCAGCGATTTAAATAACACGAAAGAAAACATTTTACCGTTTGCCCGAATGTGTTCAGTTTGTTTTTATAAAATTTATCTTATGCTGTTTATGATTTCAAGGTTAATAAGAATAGTTGATAAAGTTACAAAATATCCAAAATACATTTCTTAGATTCGAATATTTTTATTACGCAGTACCAAATGACTATTCCACATGGACAAAACAAGGAATACAAATAAGGCCTTGATCCAATACTTCGTGGATAGGCGAACTATCAAAGGGCTCCTTCAATTATAAATTACTATTAAATCTGATGCAAAGGAGGCCCCGACAGGAAGGAACTTATCTTGCATATGGCCCTCATATATTTATGGGTCTCTACCCAGCCCCCCTCTCCCCAAAGAACGGCCCTGTGTGTATGACTGTAAATAAAATTGTGTTGTTCCAACGATCTTATTGATATATGAAGAGCGTAATACACTCCATGCAGACAGGGGTGGACTGGGGAGTTCAAGCGGCCCGGGAAAAAACATAAAGCGGCCCTATTTTCATGAATTTTATTTTCCTTGTGCATTTTTTCCATCCAAACCTGAGGGCCGAGGCCTCCAAAGTCATGGGCCACTTTACAAACTACAATATACAATAACAAAAAAAAGATACATCGCATATATAATTTATAATAGTATATAAAATATCAAGAATGCGTCAATTCAAGTTATAAATCAATTTATTCGGACTCACTATGATGGTGTGTATAAGCAACTTCTTTAAGCTGGGTGCCATTTCGGCTACATGATCTGTAAGTGTGTCATTATTCAGTTCACTTAAAACATCGGTTTCTGTTGACATAAGCATAAAAGCTTCACGGTGTGTAAAAGACAATGAGCTTCGCAAGCGATTCTTAATGTATTTCAGTTTATAGAAAGATCTCTCACAAGCTACTTGGGTAGAAGACAGAGTCAATTAAAGTGTATATGCACTAAAGAGATGCTTGTATGTTTGCCCATAGAAACTGTATTTATGTAGTACAGAAAAGCAGCAAACAGGACATTTTTTGCAAAATTTGCATTTTTGAAGTTCCTCACTCTTATCCACAACTTGGTCGTCCCAGAGTTCATGTGGCGAATCTTCACTGACGCTGTCCTCTACTGAATCATCGAACATTTGGAGAATGTATTCGTCGGGGACAGAATTTTAAAATTTGTCCCATTTCTGCGCAAAGTCAGTTAGCTCTTCTCTGAGATTAGTCGCTGTGGCACTTTCATCAAATTTAAAGAGAATACTGCTAAGGCGCTGCATCGCTGATGTAGCCAAACCTTGTTTAATATCCTCAAAATTCTGTGGATCAAGACAGGCAATATCTGCATATAAGGAATCGTGACTTTCAAATCGCTTTTCAATAGTTTTTTACAATTTTGTCCATGATGTAGTTATGCGATATATTTCCGCTGCATTATTTCCTCGTGCGTTCTTCTCTCATCGGACATCGCTTTTGGTTTGTGTAAACGTTTCTATACAAAATTTTCCTCAATAGTAATTTCAACATTTTCTTCTTCCAACTTGTTATTAGCCCAGAACACAAATCATTTGGCACTGTCGAGAACACCATCGAAATCTCTTGAAATATTTTCTAACAACATAACAGTACAATCTACATTACGGTATGCTTGCATCGTCGTTTAATGTATAAGCAGCATCTTTTTTGACCGATAACTAAGACCACGTTTTCCAATCATTTTCAGAATCTCAGTTACTCTTTCCAGCACTTGCTTCTTTTCTTGAACTTGTTGGCACCTTTTTTTATTTTGCTGAGAGGATAAAATTCTATCAATGTCTCTTTCACTTACAGACATTATGTAAGCTTCCACACACTTCTCGTGATATTTGATGTTTTCATGTTCCTCTAATCTTTGATGCACATATTTCCAGGAATTCATTCCCGCTGTGAATGAGTTCTTATCGTCAGTCTTGCCATATGCTAAGCATACTGTGCAAAACAAAGCTTTAGATTCTTTACAGTATGACTGTACAGGCTTGCGGAGCCGGAGCCGAGGAGCCGGGAGCCGCTACATTTTGCTGGAGCCGGAGCCGAAAAAATCTGGCGGCTCCACGGCTCCCAAATATTTTTTTTTTACAGCAGAATTTTTTTTTTAGCTTTAATATTCCAAATTTGTTTGATTGTTTGCCTCCTACAATTTGAAATGTCATTTTTACGAACGCCACAACAGTAACAGCGTTTAAATGATAGCGTGCACGCACATCACCACAAGAAATCTTTAATGGGGAATCGTTTTGTGCTCGTTTTGAATCTTGTTTACCCTCCGACATTTTTTAAATGGCATGTTATTTTGTTATATATAAAGTTAAAACAGTTTTATTTCATAGAATGTATCAATCATTTAAAATAAATGTTTACTACGACGACAAATAGATTGCGTCATTTCGTATTATTATTTGACCGCGAATTTGTAATAGACTAAAAACAAAATGGTCGCTTTCTGTATTTAACAATTTTATTATAAACAGAATATCTGAAATAGAGTAGATAAATTTATAAGGCTGTGGCTTTTCGGACCCGGGTCCCAATAAAATCCGATTGTTATTCGGACCCGTGGCAAATATTTACTAAGCTTAGCTATATTTAAACTTTATTAGACGGAACCCGAAAAAAAAATAATGTGAGTCCGCTTAGTGGAACCCTAGACGCTGAGTAACGATTAAATCATACAATTCAAACAATTATAAAAAAAAAAAAACATTAATAAAGTTTATGTATAGCTAAGCTAAGTGCATATTTGCCACGGGTCCGAATAACAATCAGACTTTATTGAGACGGGGTCCGAATAAAAATCGGAGTTTATTGGTACCCGGGTCCGAATAGTCACTTCGAATTTATAAATAATAAATATAAATACTGAAGTCTTTAAAATATTTTAAATAATGTATCATTTTACTATTTGCTAATTTGATCATTTAAATAACTTTTTATTACTTATGAAAATGGCGACTAGTGAAACCTCGGTCGAAAATAATATGATTCTGGATGCACTGAAATAGTTTGTTTTTAGTAAAACCGACATGCGTATATTTTTCAAGTTCCTGACTATGGGGGTGAACGCGGCAAAATTTGCATAACTTTTTATCAGCGGCATGTTTGCGTGGCGCAATTACAAAAATTTTTGTCTCGTGTGATACTATTTTAATAGGGAGCCGGAGCCGTCAAATTTGTGTGAGCCGGAGCCGGAAAAAATTGGCGGCTCCGCCTATTGATACTATTGCTTCTGAAAAATACTCGATGCGCATTTGTAAATGGTAGATCAGTTTCACTCGCACTTGGTTGTATTGGGTGAAATTTTAAAAAATGATTGTAAAGTATTCTGTCGAAGACGTTTGAAATACATGTAGTAACTGGTGTTTTTATCATCGATAAGTGAAGTATCTTTTTTTGGGATTTAGATCTGCCACTGCCAGCGTTGTTTTCATAAATATCGTGTTGTCAGATAACTCCGTAACATTTTCTAAATGTAAGGTGGGAATCAAGTTTGTTGGCATTACTGAATGCTGATTGTTGTCATCGCTTTGATTTGTGTCGGGTTGTGTACTTGTAGAAGGTGTTTGTTGAGAGACGATGTCTTTAGTTTGAATTTGAGTGGCTTTAAATATTGGCACTTGTTACGGGACCAAACGTGTGGTCTCCGTATTTGTTTTACCCGGGTACCAGCCGTAGATAATATTGCTCCACACCCTAACCTTAACCCTATCCCTATCCCTAACCCTATCCCTATCCCTAACCCTAATCCTGAAAAAAAATTCTGAAAAAAAAATAAAATTTATATATGTCATGTTTCTTATACCCTAATATAATGGTCACGTTTGGTCCCGTAACAAGTGCGTTAAATATATCGACTAGATTTCGGCATTTAGCTCCATCTTTACCAAGAATTTTGAGTTTCTTATCTCTTAATTTCTCCGCACCACCTTTTTATTTACGTTTTGAATTTATATCACTCATAACCGTAAAATATTGTATTAAATTAATGCTAATTATAATTAAATAACAAATAAAAAAAGAATTTTTATCAAAGCAAACTCAGCGGAAGTAGAATGAAAGATGTAAATTCTAACATGGCGGTTAACCGTGAACATCCCTAGTACGGAGCTCTTTATTGACGTAAGAGTACGGCCGCTGTTGGTTTGGCCATTATGGACAGCCATTTTGGTTGTTGCCTCTAATATCACCGCATATTAGTTATTAATTATTATATCACCGGTCCTGGCGGCCCACCGGGAATCTTCCCGGTGTCCCGGCGGCCCAGTCCACCCCTGCATGCAGATATACTCCTTGCACTGCCTGCAGCTATATTTCCTGCAGTTATACTTCCTGCAGTTATACTTCCTGCAGTTATACTTCCTGTTTTTTTTTCAAAAGTATAAAATAAATAACTTGGCGGGTAGGCGTTGTTCCGCCCAGTGCGGCTCTTACTTCACCGACAGCCCTGGATGGCATTTAGCCGTGCATTAGTACTTATTTGCAATGAAATGGGGTGACATTTGCAGTATCTTGATATTAGTTTTCGTCCAATTGGTCTTATTTTTAGTACTATTTGTTACTTTCCTAGTTTGAATACAACTTCAAATATATTTTTAAAAAATTATGATTTAAAGTTTCTGGTTTCCTTGTGAAACTCAGAAGATAAAATTAAGTGACGATCATTGTCTTAAAAAATCTGTGAATAATGGAGTACAGGAATAGACAGCATAAAGTGCATAAGAACGTACGATGCTATTACTCCCATTAAGAAATAGCGTATAAGCAAAGTCTCGAGTTTATTCGCAACTCATTGTGTTTGAAACGTTTATCAAAATGCCAAAAATAAAGACAGTAGCCTAAATAAAATTCTCTGAGCGAGTCCAAAAATAAAGCAAATTAAAATACCCGTTTCGCGCGTAACAGTACTTTTTGTTTACATATAGACTTATATATTGGTGTGTTAAGTTTGGCACGCGTACCTTGTATTTGCCTTCCCAGGTTTAGAACCTTTTAAAAATATAATGGTTATTAAAAGTATATTTAACACTTTGTACGTCTTCAAGTGAAAGAGGTGGGTGTGGTTGGCTGAACGATCGGTGGTGCTTTCATTATATAGCCTACTGTGTGTGAAGTCACTATAAGGATGGGATGAAATCACTGAAATCCTATAAACCAGTAATGGGGAGGTTTTCGCAGTGCCTTTCTTTTATCCCCACCATAGCCGATAGTGCAATGGCCATGGAGGCACCACGGGAGACATAGCGGAGACTTTAGCCATGACCTGAAATATCCATTGGTCATC
>JAGDYQ010000071.1:0-75998 GCA_021962125.1 Bulinus truncatus | reverse complement strand
GGATACTTAATAATATAATATAATAATATACACCAAGTCAAGTTAGTTGAATCATCCGAAGAGACTGAAATATATTTACACCTACCAAGAAACAGAAGTACCACGAAAATAATATATTTATTATACATACAACTGATCTACTGATCTACACACAAAAACTAACTATGACAGAGTACTAGTACTGAGTGATGGACTACTAGTACTGAGTGATGGAGTACTAGTACTGAGTGATAGACTACTAGTACTGAGTGATGGACTACTAGTACTGAGTGATGGAGTACTAGTACTGAGTGATGGACTACTAGTACTGAGTGATAGACTACTAGTACTGAGTGATGGACTACTAGTACTGAGTGATGGACTACTAGTACTGAGTGATAGACTACTAGTACTGAGTGATAGACTACTTGTACTGAGTGATGGACTATGGAGTGATTGGGTTCTATGCAGTGGTATAAATAGTTGGGGGGGGGTTGTATGCAGTGGTGTAAATAGTTTGGGGGGGGGAGGGTTTCTATGCAGTGGTGTAAATAGTTGAGGGGGGGGGGTTCTATGCAGTGGTGTAAACAGTTGGAAAGGGGGGGGGGTCGATTTATCTTCTATCGGAGGAGATGTATGTCATTTTGGGTATTCAGTGCCGCTATGCCTTAGAATCAGAACAATTTGTATTAAAATAGTTTCAATTTCAAATCATTCAATCTCTGAATTAAAGTTTGCCCTTTATAATTTAAATAAAATGGATGGACCAGTTTCTATATTCCCATAAAAAACTTGACATTTTACATTTTTTTTGCCGCCAATCAGGGTTGGCATCTGTTGTACTAGAGCAGTGGTTCGCAAATTTTTTTGACCCACGGACCCCTGTTTATAGTCAAAACTTGCCCACGGACCTCCAAGTGAAAAAGCTGCACAATTGAATGGTATGAAAATTAGAAATTAATTTTAAAAAATGTGTTGAAGAAGTATTTATTGAAATTATAATTTGTGGTTAAAATAAAAAAGATAATGACTTGAGATGATGTTATGGGTGTATTTATGTCCAGCTCAATGTTTGTGAGTAGTGACCGCAAATCCCCACGAGCACTTATTCTGGTCGGTTTCTGTTGTTGTGTTTGTGTGTAAACTGTAATGAGAATCATAACGGCACTGAATCCACGTTCTACCAAACAGAAAGACGGCAGTACAACTTCTGTACAATACCCATAATGCAGGATATGAAATTGGGATCTGTTTTTTATAACCAGAATTTGTGGTATCCTTGTTTAAAAATTGGTTTCAGTTCATCATTTTTGGATATTTTAATAAGCTGCTCTTGTATTAGTAAGGATTCATCTGTGTTTCTGATCTGAGATTGCCCATGCGCGAAATGACTTAACACCCTGTCGGGACTATTCAAGTGAAGCCTATCTTCAAATATTTAGTTCAGGTCTGCATAAAGAACCGTTAAGTGTTGACAGTAAGCAAGCTAATCTTCAACTTTATTTTTTTATTTTGCAATTTCGAAATATTTGGAAACTGAGAACATTCTCCTCTTTCCAAGTTTTGTTTGCAGAGAGAAAGTTTTGCAACAAATGCAGACATTATGCTTTTAGATTTGATTAAATTTAATTGGTCACTTTGTAGGTTCAAATTAGTTTTGTTAAATTTGTCAAATAAATCAGTCATTTGGGCAATGTCACTTTTTGACTTAATTAAATTGTGTCGCAAATCATTGTCATGCATCTTTAGATAACACTGGTAAACAGTGATTTCGTTGCCAGTGATATTTGAATCATTTTATACAAAGTCAACTATGCTGATTTAGAATATGTAAGTGCTTTTGCTAGATTGGCTCTATTTTACGAGATAATTAAAATTAATTAAATAATGTATGCACCGTGTTTGAAAATTGTCAAGAATTGCATGTAGTAAAATAGTATACTAACAAATACTAGTGAAAATGTTAATAGTCATGCAGAATTTTGTTTAAAAAGATATGTAATAGTGCTATAGAAGAAAACATTTTCATTCGAAAAACTAATTATGTCTAATTAATTAATTAATATGTTAATTGTCTATGGTAATGCATTAGCAAATCGCTGTTTGCTCGACTTCCTTTTGTGTGTGTCGTTGGGGCAATTGCGCTGGAGGCTCCAACAGTAGTAAGCCATCATATTATGTCCCATCTTCCTTGATATCTCTCCTCCATCACCCTCATATCCTGATGGAACCTCTCGCCTTGTTCCTCACTGAAGTCCCCAAGGATACCTGGAAATTTGTCTAAATGACTGTGCAGGTAATGTACCTTGATGCTTATATTTGCTCCAATGTTTCTGAAGTTAGCGAGCATATCTTGTACCAGTTTTTCGTAATTCTCTGCTTTGCTATTACCTAAGAAGTTCCTGACAACTGAAACAAAACTGTTCCATGAAGAAGCTTCAAGGTGATCCGTGAAATCTGTAAAATTTTGATCGTTGATGAGTTTTCGAATCTGAGGACCGTCAAAAATCCCAAAGCCTTAACAAATTGTTTCATTAAACCTAATTTGATATGAAGCGGTGGGAGAATGATCTTATTTTGACAACCAGTGGCTTGTTGATGCTATTTTCTTTACCTACAGTCATGGTTTCCCTTGCAGGCCATGTCACTCTTGTCCAATGATCTTGCCTTGCCCTGCTATCCCAAAGGCACATGAAGCACGGGTATTTTGTGTATCCTGACTGCTACCCAAGCAAGAAGTTTACCATTTTTAGATCAACACAAATTGACCACTGATGCTCATAATAACAGACTTTCTGCAATACTGTTTTGATATTCTCATACTCTTCTTTAGGTGTTGTTGAGTGAGCAATAGGAAGAGATGCGTAACGGTTACCATTGTGTATCAGAACACATTTCAAGCTTCTGATGGAACTGTCTATAAAAAGACGCCAGTCTTCGGAATGGTAGTCTTGTAGTCCCATTTGGAGCAGAAATCCAAGGATGTCATTACAGTAAACAAGATCTTCCTCTTGGCTGAAATATGGAAGAAGAAACTCTTCTCTTTTCCGATAAAAAATTTAAAAAATTCTTGTTTGAGAAAATTTCTTTCATTGAGCCTGGACGCAAAAAGCACAGATGCTTGCTTGGACAGATTTAGGACTCGTATCAGGTCATTGATTTCTTCTTGGCTGAATGGTTGAGGTTTTGAAGAACTTCCTTCATAATCGCTTCCTTTTTTTTCACCTGCCAAAAACTCCAGATCTTGCCCCTCGTCAGAGTCTGATGGTGAAAGCTCTAATAATCCACTAAACACTGGTATAGGAACTTCACTGCTATGTGGAATTGGTCTCCTTGCAGATTCAAGATCAGGATAATCTCACTTAGATTTCTTGTGGCGATTGAAGCCTTTAACATTTACAATACAAAAATAGCAATCACCAAAATGGTCTTTCGGCTCTCGCCATACCATTGGTACACCGAAACCTAGACTTTTCTTCTCATCATTTGTCCACTGCCGTAGGCTCTCCACACAGTTTTTGCAGACCTTATGGGAAGCCCAAGACGTGTCTTGGTCTCCCAGCTTCTCACCGAAATAAGCCAAATATGCCTGCTGCACAAATTCGATTATATTTCTTTGCTTTTCAATCATGTATTCTCCACAGATGTAACAGAATACATTCGGATTATGTTTGCAGCATCTTCGTGATGAACTCATGATGTCTGTAGAAAGCAGCTATAAAAGAGAAAAAACTAAACAAAGTTATAACTTGGTATAGTTAAATTAAACAACAGACACCAAACTTATTGCATTTGTTATACACAAAGGGTACAATCATATTTTCAAGGGTGTCCAATATCTCAGAAACTAGAGCCAATTCAGCAAAAGCAGTGGCAGTTTTGAAATCAGCACCCATGAATTGGGAACCACTGTACTAGAGTGACGCAGTGTTGTAGAGGCAGTGTTTGAATACAAACATCAGATTCCCTTTTAAAACTTCATCGATGTATTGATTTGTTGCAGGATCACCACTAACTACATTTCCCATATATTTTTTTTTACTTTGGTACAACAACAAAACATCAGAAATCCAACTTAATGTGTTGCATGCAATCATTCAATAACAGAACCAACTGAATGTGTTGCATGCAATCATTCAATAACAGAACCAACTTAATGTGTTGCATGCAATCATTCAATAACAGAACCAACTGAATGTGTTGCATGCAATCATTCAATAACAAAACCAACTGAATGTGTTGCATGCAATCATTCAATAACAGATCTTTCTAGTTTTGAACAATTTTTGTTTTTGTAAATAATACAATATTATTCGATCAGTCACCAATCCTCAAAAAATCGATTTTTGTTAGTTTTTAGCTGTGGCGTAAATAGGGAGGGGCTGATGGAGGTGGTCTGCCCCGGGGCGGTACTTACTTTTCCTTATTTAAGGGGCCGCATTTTCACCTCTTTAGTGCAGATTGGCAAAGTAAAAGGGGCGGCATTTCCGAGTACGCCTCAGGCCCCACCAAGGCTATAGCTTAACAATGTCTTCATCTATTCACCAACTTCTTCTTTCCATCCCTTTTTATTAGTTTCAAAAAAACAAAATATTATAAATACCCCATCCAGGCACTTACGTGCAGACCCCCCCCCCCACCGCGATTATAAAGACCAGATGCTTTATAATCGTTTTTACTACATTTTTTTTAAAATTTTTGTCGCAGGGGCCCATTACTCTGGACGACTCTGGATTCAGGGCTATGAATTACAGTGCCCCCCCCCCCATGCCCAGATATATTCAATTTTTCTATTTGCCTCACCATATTTTAAATATTTTCATAAATAAACACTGTTATAAACTAGATACAATCAGTCATATATACAGTCATATATTCAGTCATATATACAGTCACATTTACAGTCATATATACAATCATATTTCGATTAACGTTGTATAGATATTTACATGTTATACAAATAATGCAACTTTGTTTCGTCAGTTGGCTGAGACAGATTTATAATTGGGCGCACGTGGCCCTTTCTTCTTCCTGCAACGTCTGAAGTTTGTTTTCATTTGAATGTCATCAGTGTTACATGTCATCAGTGTTACATGTCATGTGTGTTATTACATACCTTTTTATATAGGCCTACTTAAAAAAAAAAGGTTCCCTTAAGATGAAGTGTAGAATTCCATCTGTTTCTATAACCTCGGCATATGAAGGGTGTCACGGGTTGTCATTTGTCGAAACAATTCCCTTTATTCCAACCCTTGACATCGCACAGCCACACCTTAATAGTATTAATAAATATAAGTTACTTATAGTAGTATACGTTCCAGTTCTCCCGCCCACCACCCTTTTTACCCCACCCCCGTAATTGCTTCACATCGCAGGTGGCCAGCATGAAGCGGGAGCTGAAAAATGTCATATAGGGGTGCTGCATTCCTCGCGGGATTCTCTCTGACCGCTCGGCCACTGTTCAAACGCCGACAAAGGATAGATGTCCAGTTACTCTTGTCTTTGTTGGTATGACGTACCTTCCCCCCCCCCCTTCCCATCATCTAGGACGGGGATTTAGCCACCCCCTGTGATTGACAGGGAGAGGAACGTCGTAAAAAGATTGGTCAAAGTCCCGTGTGCAAAAGTGTGTGAGTTAACTAAAAGTGTAGGAGTAATGTAAGACAGTGGTTTTAAGACATTCGACCGAGGGTCCTAGTGGTGACCGGTCGAGATTCGACTGAGTGGTTTTTGAGAAGAGAGTCGATTTATGTAGCTCTGATTGAGATAATAGAGAGAGAGAGAGAGAGGGGGGGGGAGAGAGAGAGAGATAACGTCCCTTTGAGTATTCATTTTATATTGGATTATTATTTTTACTGCTGTTTTGGATTACCTTTGCTGCACTTTTACTAGCCACCAGCTTCCATTACGGACGGTGTCTTTATGTAAATAAATATATCTTGTTGTTGTTACACACGACTTGTCGAATTGATTATCGTCCCGTGTTGTACGTCTAATTACTGGTGAGAAACACAAATAGAAATACGAGTTATCACTGAGTCGGCTCTCATACTTCTAGATACAAGCCAGAGGATACCCTCATAGGGGTCCTCAACAAAGGGATTGAGTGGTTGGCACAAGGCCCAGCCGCCTTTACTCCCCCAACTTAACGTCATTTACCCATTTAAAGCTGTGGACTTACACCAGGACCTGAAAAAATCCAAAGGTTCTCACTTAAGTTCGAACCCAGGACTCTCCGGTCAACAGTAGAACACTCTACACCGCACGACCACCCGTCCCCCCCTTTATAGGCCTACTAGTATTGTAAAATATGTTTCACGTATTTTCTACTTTGTTTCTATTTTGAATGGACCCAACATTTCTTGACCTCCCCTTGGGGCGTCAAATGACCTTAATCCTTATTTGGTACTCAGTATTTTTATGTGAGATAAACACTGCGATATCGTTGTACTTCACATTCTCATCCCTACAAAAATCCAATGGCTATGACATTTTATGCAGTGCATTTAACAAATGGATAATTAAAATGTCCCTTGACAAAAAAGTAGGCAAACGACTTGTTTTAATTGCAGTCGGTCAATAGCTCGCGGTACGGAGAATAATTGTTCATATTTAGAAAAAAAGGACAAAGCAGTAAAAAAAATTTTTTAAGTATTGTGATACTTACACACTAGACGACCTTCTGTATTGTGATACTTACATACTAGACGACCTTCTGTATTGTGATACTTACACACTAGACGACCTTCTGTATTGTGATACTTACATACTAGACGACCTTCTGTATTGTGATACTTACATACTAGACGACCTTCTGTATTGTGATACTTACACACTAGACGACCTTCTGTATTGTGATACTTACATACTAGACGACCTTCTGTATTGTGATACTTACACACTAGACGTCCTTCTATATTTTGATACTTACATACTAGACGACCTTCTGTATTGTGATACTTGCATACTAGACGACCTTCTGTATTGTGATACTTACATACTAGACGACTTTCTGTATTGTGATA
Organism: Bulinus truncatus; assembly: GCA_021962125.1. Classification (NCBI taxonomy): domain Eukaryota; kingdom Metazoa; phylum Mollusca; class Gastropoda; family Planorbidae; genus Bulinus; species Bulinus truncatus. The sequence goes on along the minus strand of JAGDYQ010000071.1, from coordinate 68,994 downwards.
CTTACATAATAGACGACCTTCTGTATTGTGATACTTGCATACTAGACGACCTTCTGTATTGTGATACTTACATACTAGACGACCTTCTGTATTGTGATACTTACATACTAAACGACCTTCTTTATTGTGATACTTACATAATAGACGACCTTCTGTATTGTGATACTTGCATACTAGACGACCTTCTGTATTGTGATACTTACATACTAGACGACCTTCTGTATTGTGGTACATACTAGACGTCCTTTTGTAGTGTGATACTTACATACTAGACGACCTTCTGTGTTGTGATACTTACATACTAGACGACCTTCTGTATTGTGATACATACTAGACGACCTTCTGTATTGTGATACTTACATACTAGACGACCTTCTGTATTGTGATACTTACATACTAGACGACCTTCTGTATTGTGATACTTACACACTAGACGACCTTCTGTATTGTGATACTTACATACTAGACGACCTTCTGTATTGTGATACTTACACACTAGACGTCCTTCTATATTTTGATACTTACATACTAGACGACCTTCTGTATTGTGATACTTGCATACTAGACGACCTTCTGTATTGTGATACTTACATACTAGACGACTTTCTGTATTGTGATACTTACATAATAGACGACCTTCTGTATTGTGATACTTGCATACTAGACGACCTTCTGTATTGTGATACTTACATACTAGACGACCTTCTGTATTGTGATACTTACATACTAGACGACCTTCTGTATTGTGATACTTACATAATAGACGACCTTCTGTATTGTGATACTTGCATACTAGACGACCTTCTGTATTGTGATACTTACATACTAGACGACCTTCTGTATTGTGATACATACTAGATGACCTTCTGTATTGTGATACTTACATACTAGACGACCTTCTGTGTTGTGATACTTACATACTAGACGACCTTCTGTATTGTGATACATACTAGACGACCTTCTGTATTGTGATACATACTAGACGACCTTCTGTATTGTGATACTCACATACTAGAAGACCTTCTGTATTGTGATACTTACATACTAGACGACCTTCTGTATTGTGATACTTACATACTAGACGACCTTCTGTATTGTGATACTTACATACTAGACGACCTTCTGTATTGTGATACTCACATACTAGTCGACCTTCTGTATTGTGATACTTACTAGAAGACCTTCTGTATTGTGATACTTACATACTAGACGACCTTCTGTATTGTGATACTTACATACTAGACGACCTTCTGTATTGTGATACTTACATACTAGACGACCTTCTGTATTGTGATACTTACATACTAGACGACCTTCTGTATTGTGATACTTACATACTAGACGACCTTCTGTATTGTGATACATACTAGACGACCTTCTGTATTGTGATACTTACATACTAGACGACCTTCTGTATTGTGATACTTACATACTAGACGTCCTTCTGTAGTGTGATACTTACATACTTGACGACCTTCTGCGGTCAATCTCGCCTGTATTTAACAGTGAAAGCATTTCGAATTTCAGCTGTATATCCAATATCCAGGGAATCTATCTATCTATCTATCTACTATCTATCTATCTATCTATCTATCTATCTATCTATCTATCTATCTATCTATCTATCTATCTATCTATCTATCTATCTATCTATCTATCTATCTATCTATCTATCTTTATGTTTGTCTGTCTGACCATTTGTCTGTCTGCATGTCTTCTATTACTTTATATTGATCAACAATTTAAACTCAAAATACAAAGCAATGTATCATAAATAGGACGTACATAATCACCGACACATCTATTGTGTCCAGTAGGCCAAATCATCTAGATCTGCGAGATGTGAAGGTCTTGCAAAGACAATCATGCAAGGTACAACCAACGGAAGAAGGAAAAGAGGAAGACAAAAGAAGAGATGGGAAGACAACATCAAAGAATGGGCCGGCCTGTTCGTCGACTCCCAAAAGGCAGCTCATGACCGGAAAAAATGGCGGTAACTGGTTTTCAGTCAACAACGGTGCCCCAACGACCCAACCACGGGTTAAGGGATAAAGAAGAAGAAGAAAGAAGAAGGCCAAATCATACAAATGTACATTCTAATTGATTTTATCCAGTAAACAATGTCAGGTCTACTCTGATTAAATGTATACAATAAATATTGGAATCTGTAATCTGCAGTCAATCGCTCTTGATGGAACTCTGTCCTTATTGTTTTATATAACAATAAAAATGTAAGGTAACCGTATTTTTGAAAGATTGTTCTCTTTAATTGAGAAATCGCAGATCTCTGCCACAACGAATACCTTGTTCAGTCCACGTAACAATAATTGATTTCTGTGGCAGTGTAACCCAAAGTCTAACCACGTCTTCTTATCTAGATTATCTATAACTTGAAACAAATAACCAGTCTTTCTATCTCTCTTTCCCTATACAATGCTGTTGAACAACTCGCTGACCTATTGATTAGGAACTGCACACACAGAACAGTCTTAGTGCTGAATGTCCGTGGACTCTTAAAACTTTATTCACCAATCCACCATCGTATACAAGAGGTCATTCATACCCCCCCCCCTCTCCACACCCTGCAGTGCATAAAAAATCTCATCCCCTGGTGAATTTTATTTTATTTTATTATACTGTTTGTCTCAAATATATTGTGGTAGTTTATATCCTTATATGGGAAATAGTGGAGCGTTTTAAGGACCGCTGTCCAATAGAAACTATTGTATAATAAAAACAAAATGTGTAAATGAACTGAAGGAGATGAATACAAGAAAACAGTTTTTGACTGGGACACGGAGCAATTTAAAAAAAAGAACTCAACCCGAATAGACTTTAACTGAATAGAGTGTGTTAGCACAATGACAACAGTGTGGTTAGCACAGTGACAACAGTGCGGTTAGCACAGTGACAACAGTGTGGTTAACACAATGACAACAGTGCCATCGTCATAGTGTTTCCGAGGGCAGTGGTTTAGCACATTGAAAACAGCGTGGTTAGCACACAGACAGTTGAGTGGTTAGCACAGTGACAACAGTCTGGTTAGCACAGTGACAACAATCTGGTTAGCACAGTGACAACAGTCTGGTTAGCACAGTGACAACAGTCTGGTTAGCACAGTGACAACAGTCTGGTTAACACAGTGACAACAGTCTGGTTAGCACAGTGATAACAGTCTGGTTAGCACAGTGATAACAGTCTGGTTAGCACAGTGACAACAGTCTGGTTAACACAGTGACAACAGTCTGGTTAGCACAGTGATAACAGTCTGGTTAGCACAGTGACAACAATCTGGTTAGCACAGTGACAACAGTCTGGTTAGCACGATGACAACAGTCTGGTTAGCACAGTGACAACAGTCTGGTTAGCACAGTGACAACAGTCTGGTTAGCACAGTGATAATAATCTGGTTAGCACAGTGACAACAATCTGGTTAGCACAGTGACAACAGTCTGGTTAGCACAGTGATAACAATCTGGTTAGCACAGTGACGACAGTCTGGTTAGCACGATGACAACAGTCTGGTTAGCACAGTGACAACAGTCTGGTTAGCACAGTGACAACAGTCTGGTTAGCACGATGACAACAGTCTGGTTAGCACAGTGACAACAGTCTGGTTAGCACAGTGACAACAGTCTGGTTAGCACAGTGATAATAATCTGGTTAGCACAGTGACAACAATCTGGTTAGCACAGTGACAACAGTCTGGTTAGCACAGTGATAACAATCTGGTTAGCACAGTGACGACAGTCTGGTTAGCACGATGACAACAGTCTGGTTAGCACAGTGACAACAGTCTGGTTAGCACAGTGACAACAGTCTGGTTAGCACAGTGATAATAATTTGGTTAGCACAGTGACAACAGTCTGGTTAGCACAGTGACAACAGTCTGGTTAGCACAGTGACAACAGTCTGGTTAGCACAGTGACAACAATCTGGTTAGCACAGTGACAACAGTCTGGTTAGCACAGTGACAACAGTCTGGTTAGCACGATGACAACAGTCTGGTTAGCACAGTGATAACAGTCTGGTTAGCACGATGACAACAGTCTGGTTAGCACAGTGACAACAGTCTGGTTAGCACAGTGACAACAATCTGGTTAGCACAGTGACAACAGTCTGGTTAGCACAGTGACAACAGTCTGGTTAGCATGATGACAACAGTCTGGTTAGCACAGTGATAACAGTCTTGTTAGCACGATGACAACAGTCTGGTTAGCACAGTGACAACAGTCTGGTTAGCACAGTGACAACAGCCTGGTTAGCACAGTGACAACAGTCTGGTTAGCACATTGAAAACAGTCTGGTTAGCACAGTGACAACAGTCTGGTTAGCACGATGACAACAGTCTGGTTAGCACGATGACAACAGCTTTTATCCATTTATTGACCCGTGAAACCTGTTCACTTTTAATATATTTCATTGGCAGTTAACTTTAATTTTATATAAAATATGTTGAACGCATTGGTGTTCAGATTTTTACCCGAAGATTTATCTAGTAATAGATTTAGGAAAAACATAAAACATATAAAACTGTATAAAATGTCTAAAGAAGGAAACAAACCAGATCTATTATTTAGCCTTGTTTAAATTATATGTTTGAATTATGATAAAGGGCTCTGACGACTAGTAAATAATATGCATAAATCTCCCCCCCCCCTCAAGTATCAAACCTCAGGGCGAAGTAATTCTTAATTAACCTATCACGTCAATGTATTAAGTGTAGATATATACACTGCAGTGTATTTACCCAGTTTATTAAAAATATATCTGTCCAACAGGTTCTCATTACACACTCATAATTTTAAATTAAAATGTTATCAAAATTTAGGTTAATGGTCTCCAGTCCGCTGAGCCCAGACCAAAATCCAGAACCGAAATTAAGGTCATCTGGGGTCACGGGAGCCGAATAAAATATAATAGAAATAGAATCTTACGCTCCTTGTGTAAATTATGAAGCCCTTTATAGGTTGGGACCCTTTATAGGTCGGGGCCCATGGCACGAGCCCGCAACGCCTGCCGATAAATCCGCCTCTGCGAAACCAAATTTGACATCAAATGGCCACACACAGCAAATGTTGCAAACACAGCGTCCATATATATTGTCAATATTCATATTGATTCAGTACACACGGTGATGAACAATTTATCATTAGATGACACAGTAACAGGAACTCGCATCAGGTGTTTACTTCCCCTTCGCCCCCAACCTACAACCCACTTTTTCCTGTATCTTTTCTGTTTAATATTTTAAGCAAATAAAAGGAAACAGTATTTGTGAATATAAAATGAGCATTGTCTGAAAATTGATTGAGAAATTAAGCACATTTATACATCCTTGCTAAAGCGAAAGAGCAAAAGTCTCACATGGTTTGGTCTGACATGGTTTGGTCTGACATGGTTTGGTCTGACATGTTTTGGTCTGACATGGTTTGGTCTGACATGGTCTGGTCTGACATGGTCTGGTCTGTCATAGTTTGGTCTGACATGGTTTGGTCTGACATGGTCTGGTCTGACATGGTTTGGTCTGACATGGTCTGGTCTGACATGGTTTGGTCTGACATGGTTTGGTCTGACATGGTCTGGTCTGACATGGTTTGGTCTGACATGGTCTGGTCTATCATAGTTTGGTCTGACATGATTTGGTCTGACATGGTTTGGTCTGACATGGTCTGGTCTATCATAGTTTGGTCTGACATGGTTTGGTCTGACATGGTTTGGTCTGACATGGTCTGGTCTGTCATAGTTTGGTCTGACATGGTCTGGTCTGACATGGTCTGGTCTGACATGGTTTGGTCTGACATGGTTTAGTCTGACATGGTTTGGTCTGACATGGTTTGGTCTGACATGGTTTGGTCTGACATGGTTTGGTCTGACATGGTGGTCTGACATGGTTTGATCTGACATGGTTTAGTCTGACATGGTTTGGTCTGACATAGTTTGGTCTGCCATGGTTTAGTCTGACATGGTTTGGTCTGTCATGGTTTAGTCTGACATGGTTTGGTCTGTCATGGTTTGGTCTGACATGGTTTGGTCTGTCATGGTTTAGTCTGACATGGTTTGGTCTATCATAGTTTGGTCTGACATGGTCTGGTCTGACATGGTTTGGTCTGACATGGTTTGGTCTGTCATGGTTTAGTCTGACATGGTTTGGTCTGTCATAGTTTGGTCTGACATGGTTTGGTCTGTCATGGTTTAGTCTGACATGGTTTGGTCTGACATGGTTTAGTCTGACATGGTTTGGTCTGACATGGTTTGGTCTGACATGGTTTGGTCTGACATGGTTTGCTCTGACATGGTTTGGTCTGTCATAGTCTGGTCTGTCATGGTTTGGTCTGTCATGGTTTAGTCTGACATGGTTTGGTCTGTCATAGTTTGGTCTGACATGGTTTGGTCTGTCATGATTTAGTCTGACATGGTTTGGTCTGACATGGTTTAGTCTGACATGGTTTGGTCTGACATGAAGTGTCATGGTTTGACAATGTTTCATGCCATAATACTCTTCGTTAAACCGTAATGAAAGAGGCCGTCCCAGAAAAATCTGGATGAAAAACGTTAAAGAATATTGATAGACCAAGGTATAAATACTCTAATAACGACGACGTCACAAAGATAGGAATGGTACAGAGCCGGTTTTACGATTTGGAGGGCTGGTGGAAATGTATCTAGAAAAATGTACATTTATAATGTTCTTTAGGCTGTGAAACATTAATAATAATAAAAAAAGAAAACCGCAGTCATTGGTCATGTCCCCACAGGGGGTCCCATAATAATGGGATTCAAGTCAGCCTACTCGTTAGTCTGTCCATACGGATGGCTCTGAATAGAGATATTTATCCACTGAAACATCACTATATCCACTATAGTGTCATGTATTCACTGGGGTGTCCATGTATACACTGTGGTGTCACCATATCAACTGGAGTGTTCTGTATCTACTGGAGTGTTCTGTATCCAACGGGGTGTCACTGTTTCCACTAAAGTGTCACTGTATCCATTGGAGTGTTCCTTTATCCACTGGAGTTTCCAGTATCCAATGGGGTATCACTGTATCCTCTGGAATGTCCATGTATCCACTGGGGTGTCACTGTATCCACTGGAGTGTCGCTGTATTCAATGAAACATCACTATATCCACTGAAGTGTCACTGTATCCACTGGAACATCACTATATCCACTAGATTGTCCTGTATCCACTGGGGGTCACTGTATCCACTGGAGTGTCACTATATCCACTGAAGTGTCACTCTATACACTGGAACATCACTATATCCACTAGATTGTCCTGTATCCACTGGGGGTCACTGTATCCACTGGAGTGTCCTGTATCCACTGGAGTGTCACTATATCCACTGAAGTGTCACTGTATACACTGGAACATCACTATATCCACTGGAGTGTCCTGTATCCAATGGGGTATCACTGTATCCACTGGATTGTCCTGTATCCACTGGAGTGTCGCTATATCTGCTGGAGTGTCACTGTATCCACTGGAGTGTCGTTATATCCGCTGGAGTGTCACTGTATCCAATGAAACATCACTATATCCACTGGAGTGTCGCTATATCCACTGGAGTGTCCTGTATCCACTGGAGTGTCGCTATATCCGCTGGAGTGTCACTGTATTCACTGGAGTGTCGCTATATACACTGGAGTGTCATTGTATCCACTGGAACCTCACTATATCCTCTGGAGTATCTTTATCCACAGGAGTGTCACTGTATCCACTGGAGTGACACTGAAGTTTCCCAACGACAAAATGTAAGGGACAAATGTATGAATTGACACACACGTTCTCATCAATTGACACACACGTTCTCATCAATTGATATACACGTTCTCATCGATTGACACACACGTTATCATCAATTGACATACACGTTCTCATCAATTGACATGCACGTTCTCATCGATTGATATACACGTTCTCATCGATTGATATACACGTTCTCATCAATTGATATACACGTTCTCATCGATTGACATACACGTTCTCATCAATTGATATACACGTTCTCATCGATTGACACACACGTTATCATCAATTGACATACACGTTCTCATCAATTGACATGCACGTTCTCATCGATTGATATACACGTTCTCATCAATTGATATACACGTTCTCATCGATTGACACACACGTTCTCATCAATTGATATACACGTTCTCATCGATTGACACACACGTTATCATCAATTGACATACACGTTCTCATCAATTGACATGCACGTTCTCATCGATTGATATACACGTTCTGATCGATTGATATACACGTTCTCATCAATTGATATACACGTTCTCATCGATTGACATACACGTTCTCAAATAATTTAATGTTTCTTGGGCGGCCCACTAAAATTCGTTCCACGGCCCGGTGTTTGGGGGACCACTGCTATAAACCACTAAAGTGAGATTTATTTTGTTGCGTCTTTTTTTTTAATCTCTACCATTGCCAAGTGTGCAATGGCTATGCAGGTACCACAGGAAAGTGACTGGGAATAAAAAAAAATCAATAAAACTACAATTGTGTGCCTACTCGCCGCTCCGGGTACCGGGCCTTTGATCTAGTAGTACAATATTTTGCTATCAAAAAGCTACCTTTTTTTTTTGTTCATAAGGTGTGTGCTTAACTGTTCTTAAGGAAAATAAAACGTGCTTTGTATACATTGAAAATAATGAATTCTTCGTTAAAAATAATAATTAATAAAAAAATATTTTTTAAAAATTCCAATGAAGGCTCTTGTTATCTATTGTGTATGTATTAATGTTCATAGTTCATCAGGTAGGTTGGGAGATAGGCATCTGATAACTGGTTTTAGGGCCACTGCTGGACAGACGAACCATCTGCTGATGTATGAATAGTTTTATGTAAGCATGATCACATTTCACTTCTGTTGTTTTCATGTTTCAAAATTTAACCAGCTAAACATACTGGAAGATTTTGCTGGGCATATTGATCTGTTGAATCAGCTGCATTATCCTTTCTTTGCAAACTTTTCAAACATGACGTCAATCAATCGTGAAGATAAATATTTACTTACACTTTTCTAGTAACCTTAGGTTACATGGGGGAACTTTTAAACAATGGCAGATCAACTAATGGCTTGAGAATTTAAAATATGATAGTCTCTATATTGTAGAGATGCATTCAGGTTTAAAACACAACTGTGGCTGTACAGTGCACACTGTACAGGTTATGTTCATGATGGGGTTACGAAGCCGAGACTTTCTTGTATTGTTGGGCGCCATAGGCAGAGTGCAGAGACTTTCTAGAGTTGGGGGCGTTAGGTAATAATAGTACCTGTCGTTGTCGGGACACATAAATAATAAGACTTGATGGTGTGGGACTTTTTTTGGCAGTGTGGGGCCCTAGAAAGTCGCTGTGTCCACAAGATCGACTCTGGTTGTGAATTGTGTCCCCACGTGACCAACATAGCCATAATTAGACTAACGATGTACAGGTTGTCTTTTAGCTCTCAGTGCAAATGGGTCACTCTGTCGAGAGTTTTTTTTATACTTATCACGGGCTCAGAGTTAAAAATGGTTTGCTCTAGACAAACGACGGTCTTAACAGTGAATGCCCTTTATTTTACCTTTGTATAGGGCCCCAGAAACGTAAAAACAGCTCAGATGAATAATATAAAGTTCTCACCGCTACGGTGTTCTATCAGGGCTGCCAACGGATTTTTTTTTGTCAAAACTCAAGGTTAGGTTAACAAAAAAAAATTAGGATTCAACCAAAAACACAAGATTATAAAACACAATAGTAACACAAGATTATAAAATACAGTAGTAACACAAGATTATAAAATACAGTAGTAACACACGATTATAAAATACAGTAGTAACACAAGATTATAAAATACAGTATTAGAATTCCCTTAGTGGCTTAGCCCCCATCGGGCCATCGGGGCAGATGAAGTTTAGAATTCATCCGTTTCTATAACCTCCACATATAAAGGGATTGTCTGGTTAGCACAGCTTAAGTCAGGTAAGCCTACCCTTTTAAAATTGGGTGGACTTGTGGGGCGACTTTGAAACAAATTTCTCCTGGAAAAAATCCCATGGTTCTCACCGAGTATCGAACCTAGGACTCTCAGGTCGACGGTTGAGTATCTACACCAGTGATGCTCAGTGTTCCCTCTAAGCTGAGCGCGTGAGCGATCGCTCACACGAATTCAGAGCGTCGCTCATACTACACGTACGATCGCTCACCCCGACGGACGACATCGCTTAAATCGCTCACAAATTTAGGCCTCAAACAAAACGTCGCTCAGAGAAAATTTTTTTAGCTCACTTCATACCACACCTTAGAGGGAGTATTGTCTAAGTGATGCTAAACCTTTTTTTCTGTGGGCCATTATTGTCTGCCAAAAACATTTGGAGGGCCAAAAATATAATTTTTATATATGTATGTATATAATGAGACAATTATTAGATCAACGATAAAGTAAACACTATTAACTAATTCTCAATTTTTAACACAACAAATGAAAAAGAGTGATGAAATAATATATTGGTCATATGTACAATAAAATCAATCTGATCCTTGACTTTGGATATCAGATACCATAAGATCATATTGTGGAACATATTTTGTTGTAGCTGCTCTCAGGCAATGAATCAAATTTATATCAGATAGCCTGTTTCTGACTTTATTTTTTATCGTTTTCAATGCTGAAAAAAACTGCCTCACATCTGTATGTTGAGCCAAACATTGATAAAACTGGCAAAGCTATATCAGTAATCTGTTCATAATTGGATTGAGCAGATATTTCTTTCCACATATTTATTATATTTGATTTCAAAGTTTCATAATTCAAACTCAAATCATTTTTCAATTCCAGCAGTTGCACTTCTGTAATAACTATCTTTTCTGGAGTTGTAATGCTTATTAAGAAATTTCAATCAAAATTAAATGGGTCCAACAAAAACTGAAACAGTGATTTTTTGTTTTCAAATTCCTAGAATCGGTCTTCAAATTGAGCAGCCAAAACATCAATTCTTTCTGAAATTTTGAGTTCATTAATAAATGAAAGATTCTGGACAGTTTCTTGAAACATTTTTTCTAGTTGGTGGAAATGTGTTAAATTATTTAACTTAAGATGTGCACTGAATAGATTTAATTTTTGTTTGAAACTTGTAAAGAATCTGTATAACTCTGGCAAAGTTTTATTTTCTCCCTGAAGTTGAAGATTCAAACTGTTAAGATGATTTGAAATGTCAGTCAAATACCCCAAATTCAAAAACCATATTGGGTCCTCTAATTCTTTATAGACTTTTCCCTTTGAATTCAAAAACATTTTAATTTCTTCTATCAAATCACAGAATCTGAACAATACTTTTGCCCTTGACAGCCAACGTATTTCTGCATGCAAAATTATATCTTCATGATCGTTATTTATTTCAGCAAGCATACTTTGAAATTGTCTGTGATTTAATGCCTTTGCCCTAATGAAACAAACTATTTCATTCACAGTGGTCATAATGTTTTTTTGACTGAATTCTTTGGCACATAAATTTTCCTGATGCAAAATGCAATGGTAGGATAGAAAACATGGAAAATTTGGCTTATTCTTCATTAATGTCACAGCCCCCTTATTTTTTCCAATCATTGCAGGAGCTCCATCTGTTGTAATTACAGACAATTTCTTGGTATCGATTTTGCATGTTTCCAGCAATTCACATACAGCTGAACCTATGTCTGAACCAGTTGTTGTGTCTTTCATAGGGATCATGTTTAACAATTCTTCATGTACTTCACAACTCTTCATAACATATCTTACAAAAAACAGCTAGCTGTGCAGTCTTTAATGTCGGTGGTTTCATCAATTGCTAAGCTGAAATAGGAACATTTCTTAATATCTTCTAATATTTGTTGCTCAATATTTAATGGATTTCAATTTTAACTATAGCTCAATGAGTGCACTTTTTAAAATCTTAAGGGCCAAATGTGATGTTATTTTTTTAAACTTGTGGGGGCCAAAAATTATCATAAAGGGACAAATTTGGCCCGCGGGCCAGTATTTTAGCATCGCTTATCTACACCAATGGGCGTCGCTAGAAATTTTTCCAAAAAAAGGGGGTGGCACAAATACAAGTTTTTTTTATTTACCTGGCAATGCCATACAGGTTCATTGATATAAATAAATGTATTTGTAAATTCAAACATTTATTATACAAAGTTGTGTCAGCTGTCGTTTATAGCAGATTACTCTGTCAGTCGCTGGCCCTCAGTACCGAACCTAGGGATTTGGGGGACCGGGGGCTTGACCTCTTTAGGCCCCTGCATTTTGACATTCGACACTATGACATAAGATAATGTACTTAATATTTAATGTAAACAAACATTTTTAGGGCTCCCCTTAACCCTGTCGCCAATGCACATATGTAAAACTAGCATTGCAGAAATACAGTGATTAGATTTGTAGACAAAATAGTTTGTAATTATGCATGCAACTTTACTAGGTTGTCATCTCTTAAAATTTTTGGCGACCTACGTGGCTACATGAAGATACCTCTCGATCTGGTGTGAAAGACGTATTGAAAGATACTTTTTTAAAAAGAAAATAGAAGTTGTCCACCAGAACAGTTGTTAGGTCTTTGGGGGGGGGAGGGGTCGGAGCAGTGGCGTAACTAGGGGAGGGGGTCCCCAAAGGAGTGTCCGAATTTTTTTACATTAAATATACATATTAAGTGCATTATTTATTTCATGATGTCGAATGTCAAAATGCAGGGGCCCCAAAGAGGCCAAGCCCCCCGGGGTCCCCAAACCACTGGGCCGGAGGAATAGATTTATTGAGATATTTGGGGGCAAAAGTAGTTATCGTGGCTCTCCTTGCCAGATGATAATACGGTGATGGAGACCTTCTGGAGTGGGTCACTTGGCGGTTATCTAGTTTGCCTATCCATAAGAAAGGCCCCTGAAGTCCAGGATCCAGTTCATGTCTACCAAGTTGCCTTCATTCAGCGTTGACCCTGAATAGGTTAGTCTGCCGTTATCGGAGCCAGAAATGAATATTTAAATATCACGTAGTGTTCTTTTGTATTCAGTAAAAGTGTACAACTAACCCATCATGATAATTAATTGTGTAAGTAACCATACAATGACAATTGATAGATTGACCAACCCACCACTGCGTAAAAACCAAGCGCCTAATTATTAACACCAGCTTGTTTGTTGTTTTTTCCTACCACTATAACTTTAAAAACTTTACATTTGCGCCTCTTTAATATTGTTTTTGCGAACCACATAACAATTGTTTTATTCCTGCGACCAGCTGTAAAATTTAAAAAAAAGAAAACTTTGAAAACAAAACGATAATTAAAGCGTCATTTGAGTTGTAGGCCTACATATTGATTCTCCTTTTACTTAGCAAATTAACGAACTTCAAGATTTGTTAAATACGGAAGTGTATAGCTGAAATATTGCACATACATATTCTTTATCCATATATTACGAATAGCTGAAATATTGCACATACATATTCTTTATCCATATATTACGAATAGCTGAAATATTGCACATACATATTCTTTATCCATATATTACGAATAGCTGAAATATTGCACATACATATTCTTTATCCATATATAAGGAGTTTAAATTTTTCGCGACTCACCTGAAATTAGTCTGCGACCCAAACATTGAGAACCACTGTACTACCACATGTTTGCATAAAATAAAGGTAGGCTGTCTAAAGGTAGGCTGTCTAAAGGTAGGCTGTCTACGTGACGCCAGTTTTTTTTTTTAAAGAATCCTCGATATTTTCTACAAAAACGTGCAATACCATATTATCATCATAATCTGACAAGCCTATAAAGGATTACACTTTACAAGTTGGGAGAATAATATTCTCTGGGGTCCAGTTGGTGCACAATGCGCCCAATCGGTTCAAAGACAACCCTGGCAATACAATAGTAACAAATGTCAGATAAAATAAAGTATAAATTTTGTAGCACTATGACGTTAGCCTAATTGTAATATGCAATCAACAAACATCTAAAATCTCCTCGGTTTAATAAGTCACTTATTATTGACACTTGTTTTCCCCTCCTGCTTTGCCATGCACCTATAACACAGGTTAATTTTAGTTTGTTTTTTTTTTTTTTACAGTTATGTGACAAATATCTGTTCTGATATCATATGTATAATTTGATGTCATTTGGAAAAACTTTATATATGAACAGAAAGGTTGGAAGCATTTTTTTTCTGGTCAAAGGCAGAAATTTTCAGAGATATTTAGGAGCATTATGGCAAATTATGCTATGTAGCCTAGCTGTCGCAGCGTTAAAAGCATCACATTAAGTTGGAAAATGATAATAAGGCCTATTGGTTGAAGGCCCTTACTTAGAATGGCCATAAGTGTTCATTAGTTTGCTTGCCCATCTATAAGAAAAGATGTTATGAAATATGGTGCAAATGAGCAACCATCAATTTTACCCAAAACTGAGAATTTGTTTGTCAGAAAGTCTAAAAAATTTTAATGCGAATCTTAGAAAAAGGCGAAATGTATTTATCATCGACGCAAATTGATGCAGTCTAGCTGGAATCTGGCAGTTTCCGCACCCCGTTTGTTGACAGTTGGCAACGGGATACATGTATAATCACAGATTGTGTATAATACAAAATATTTAGATAACTAATTTGCACACCCTTTTCTAAAACTATCCTTCATTTTTTATGGTGAGAAATATGTATCAGCAGCTAGGACAGCCTCCAGGTTATTTACTTTAATAATTGTTATCTTAAATTTAATTGTATTAATATTATAAATTTATTAAGAAAAAAAACATTATGATGGTTTTCCCCCGGCCCCGAGTAACTTGCACTTATAAATTTAAGAGGATAAATGTTTAAATCATTATAACAGTGGGGCGAAATCCGTTACAATGGCATGTTTGTTGTGTGAACTCAATTTCCCATGGGCCCATAGTGTAGACTTCTGTAGGAAATCATGTAAATTTTGTAATCAATCCTTTTTCTCTTCTTCTGAAATGTCAGAAAAATTAATATAAAAAAAAAACAACGTAAATTGTGAAAGTACTCTTAAGGTATGAATACACCAAGACGAAATTCCGGTATCTAAGGGCATTGCGAATTCCGTCTCTGTTTCGCTGCAATGATATTCTAATGAGAACATGTACACCGGTCAGGAATTCCGTTGCGGAACAGCGAAAGTTTTCAGTTTCACTGCTTGCAGAGTTTTTTCCGGAGAGCTACATTTTCCGTCATGATAAACAAACAAAATGGCTGCTTAGAAACGTCGATTCGAATAGAAAAAATGATTCACATTAGTGTATATTCATTAAAAACAACAACAACAAAGTGAATTTTGACAGAAAAACATGAATTACTATAAGTTTTGGCCGGCAACAGTCTTTGTATATGAATTTCTGAAAGGAAAATATACATTGTCTATCTACATATTCTACAAATGAAATTTCTTTCGATCAAAGCGCTGTCTGAAAACATAAATGCTATTAAATAAATGTTTGGCTGATCATTAAAACAAAAAAAAAATGAACGGATACCGATCGAATAAAAAGTTAAAAAAAAAAAAACCGTTTTCCATTTCCAGTTAGACAATTTATTTGTAATAAGAACAAAAAGGCACACGGGATGCAGTATTTTCTCCTTATCAAAGTATCGTTTTTTTTTCACTAGCAGGAAAAAGTGTGAAGTAATCATTAAAAAATCTTGTTTCCAGTGAGTTGTTTTGGCGCTCACCGTTTCGTCCCAGTGTATCTACAAGAGTTTCACTAAGTTGAGACTTCCACGCGGAAGGTTCCTCGTGAAAGTGTTTTGTCTTGGTGGATTCAGAACTTTACTAGTCTTACAAACAACAGTGTCAATCGTGTGAGAAAAAAGCAGTGATGGGCACAAACTAATTTTTTTTTAAATGTTAAACTTTTCACTAATTTTTGACTAAAAAATTTAATAAAGCCTTTAATTATTATAATTTTAAAAATGGCTACAAATTTTAAAAAATTAACTAAAAAAAGTAGTTTAAAAGCATTTTCTTTTTTTTATGAGATCATCTTTTGTACTTATTTACGAAACATATATTAGATCAAGTGATAGTAATATTACAAACAACAGCAACAGTGTTGAAAAGGAAAAAAAAAACATTTAAATTACCCACTTAAGCAGCAAAAGTAAAGCAGGCTCATTAGCCTGGCATTAGGTGTTGATCAGGTGAGATGAGGTGGGATATGGAGTATGCACACTTTTGCATATGCTTTTTTAAATGTCTCGTTTTTTTAAATCCAGTTTTTGTTATCTATGTAAGAAGTGGAGTTTTTCTTTTCCAGACATAACACTGGGCACAGATAAGCTGTAATAGACTTCTCATGGATCCCTCCTTTCTGGGATCCATTTTTATTGGGCTTCAGATTTCACAAAAATAGTTTTACTCAAGAAATAGTTGTCTTGCAACAAGACCTTCTTTATTTTGTCATCAGAAAACACACACACTAATAACACTTCAACACAGGAAAATATTTATGCTGACAGGGATAAATATGATGTATGCAGCCATTTTTTAAATGTAAAATTTAATTTTTATGTGGTAAGTGTGGTTAATTGTATGAATTGATTTTTTCTGCGAGGCAAGCAACGTTCATTGTACCCAGAGACAACATGCATGAGTACTCAGAGACAGAATGCATTGTTGTTTAATTTTTTAACTTTATTTCCTAAAATTGTGCTGAACTTCAAAATAGTATTACAATTATCCTTTTAAAAAAAAGCTATTTGTCTAGAAATATTGTGAATTTGTTTAATATTAAATGTGAATGCAATATGTTGATAATAATACTCATTAGTTGATATTTCAGACTTTAAAATAATATTATTTATCATATTATTAACTGTACATCATTATTTAAAATAAGGTAAGACTTTGTCAAGAATTTCAAGAGTAAATGCTCCTAAACAGAAGTCTACCAGGTATGAACCGTATTAGTTTAAGTCTTTTAAAATGATTACAAGCAAACACAATGATTTTATCACAGAATCTTTTCTAAATTTTTTTTAAATTGTGTCATCATTGTGAAGTATTATATAGTACTAAATTTTTATTTGAAAAATTACAACATGTTTTTATAGATATATTAATAACATCTCAATTTAAATCAGGGTTGTCCTACCTGGGTCATCTCACCAGACTATAGTAAGTTTCTACTCTTACTTATACAGTAAAACAAGTTGATGAAATAGGAAAATCTATCGAAAAATGTTATTGTAAGCAATTACTCCAATGAAGGCATATTTACCAAATATATTGGGGATAAGTATAATATAATAGAGGAAATATCATTAGTGACATTTTTGTCATATATAAACCAAAAAAGATTTTCTTTATCCATTTAGAATATACTGGTTTAGACTTGGTAAATTTAAAAGTAAATCTTTCTGTTGTCTGTCAAAATTGACAAGGGAAGATAGATTAATGCAAATTTTTTTAAGAAGAATAACATCATAAAGATTGTCATCAAAGCTGTTAATATCATAAGGTCAAGAGACATCTTTCAATCTATGGATACCTCCCATTGGGACATCAATAAGTCTGATGAAGTAAAGAGGTTAAGTCATTACAAAATATTTTCTGATTTGTGGAATGAAATGAAGTTATTTGTGGAATCAAAAGAATCAATTCTAGCATAACTAAAGATGAAATCTGGTTCATGGATGTGGTGTCTTATGTTGCATAATTATGTATCAACACATTTTGTCTCAAAGACAATGTTGAAATCTTACTAATTAATTGTTTACCTTGTGACTTTTTCATTTAATGAACAACCTGTAAAGCCTTTGTTGATGTATTTGATGTACAGCTATCAACATCCCCCCCCCCTTCCTCCTGTACAACCCACAGAAGGTTGGACACCCCTGATATAAGTTAGACATTTTTTTTTTTCAGTATCCGTTTTCGGTGTTCTCTGCAAAATACCATACTGGATGTTCTTAAAGCACGACCAGGATGGGTTGAAGTTACAAAGTAAGATGTTTAATTAAGTATGATTTGTACATCTTCTAGAGAACATTTTGAGCATTTTAAAGTAAAAATTACAAAAAGTTTTTTTTTTGCTCTTGCCATCTCAGTAAAAAATAATAAAATACCAAATATTCCGCATCTAGACTTATTGCTTTTCAGTGTATTAGCTAGTACCAAGCTGTTCTTTGTTTAACTGCTAACATATTTCAGCCAAGATTGGGATTTCTGTTGGTGTGACAAAGATTGGTTAAACAACCCTGATGAATGTTCCTTTTTCCCCGAAAATTCCAGAGTCAGCCATTTCCTAAATTTTTTTGAGGTTAACTTCACTCCTCGATTATTAGTTGTTGTTTTTTTTTTTCAAAATTAGAAATGTCTTTGCATCTTTTGAATTAAAAAGTTGTAAATTGCTACACATAACAGTCTGTGTGTCTTAAAATTTTATTTTGATTTATGCTTTTGGCTTCTGTAATCTAAAATACGTATTAAGTAAAAAAAAAGTATTATACAAACAAAGATTTTTGCAAGGAGAAATTCAAATTCATGAAACTTAACTGTCATGTCGCTCACTAATTTTCAGATTCTTTTTTTGTTTCATTAGTGTACAATCAAAGTTAGGTTCAGTAAAAAATTAATTAACTTAAGGAAACATAAAATTTATGGTAAATTAAAATAAGAAATCAATTTAGAATTGAAAACTTTAATAACTTAGCATGTATAGAGGTTTAGCTAATTTTTATGCATTTGTGTAATTAAAGGACAGGTAACTCATGTGAAAAATTAAATACATTTAGTCTCAATTTTTAATCATGTTTGTGAATAATTTTACAAAACTAAATAAAATTTCAATTTTAATATTTATAATTGATTAAAAAAACACAGAGGTTTTAAACTTCTACTCTAACAGAAATTATTTGGTCTTAAAATTTTTCTTTATTCTACAACCTATCAAAATAATATATATTGGTTTAAAAGTTATTGGTAAAGTTGAATTCATTCTAAACATTTTACAGAAAATTGTTAGAAAATGTTTTATAAGCCAATGTGAGATAATCTATTAGCTGCTAAATAAACAAGAATTACCTGTCCATTTTTGTTGTAAATTGTGCACCTTTGTTAGCTGAATTTGTACTCCTAGTGAGGGTGGTGCCTGGGACTTCTACTGGGCAGATGTTTGGTGGATGAAAGAAATCTTTGATCGGGCTTATCTCGAAGATCAAGTCAGAATTAACCATTTTCGAAATCATTATGAGGTAGTGTTTGCTATTTATTTGTGAAGGGTTGATAAATAAAAATGTCATAATTTAATCTAATTTCTGAAATAAATCAAAAGTAATAAAAGCATTAAAAAAATAAAAAAATTATATTATCTTTAAGAAAAAAAAATTCTAAATATGTACAGGCTAGTGCTAATAAAAGATTTTTAAAAATTTATTTTAGATAACAGAAAGTGTAAAAATTTGTCTTAACCTAAAATTTATTGTTTTTCACTTTGCATTTTGCCATTTGAATATTCTGCTTTGCTTACATTTTTTTGCACAACACAGTTACTTAAGTGTGTTATGTGTGTGCATCACAAATTTAAGTCATTCATTTGGCATTTAATATCATTTTTTATGATTATCACTGGATCATAAAAGGAATTACACTTAAAACTTAATGCATAAAATTTATTTTCTCCTTTAATCTTTACAATATTTCAGATGTTTCTTTTTTTCTTTTCCTTTTAAGATTCTATTTAATTGATGATTATTATTTTGTGTAGAAAAGTTGCCTTTCTAGAATTATACTCTACTTTGAGGTCAGCGATGTTTCAGAATTAATTCTTATACTTAACAATTACTTCTTCTTACCTAGCTCAGTTGGCTGAGTAATTTTTTGTATTTAAAAAAACAATGCGTGATCTGCTCACCACCAGAATAAAACAACCCAATTATTATGGAGTAAAAATCACCTAACAATTTAGAAATAAACTTTAATTTCTTATAATTTTTATAATTTAAGTTATTTTTAAACTTCATTTTCTTCTTTATTTTAACATGTCTGGATTTAGCTGACAAGAAAAAATCTTATGGTGAAAAACTTAAAAAGACTACGACGCCAACTAGAACGTGATTCTGGAAAAGTGGAAGCCCAGAAATATCCTTCATTACTGTCAAAAAATTTAAAATATTTATTTAGAATAGGCTATTTTAATGAAAATTCAATTAGATGGTTTACATCACACAAAAAAGAAAGTTTTGATCAATTGAAGCCCATTAAGTTTCATTAAAAAAAAAAAAAGGTTAGTGCTGAGGCAATTAAAAAAAATTTCAACTTGTCATCTGAATTAAAAAAAAAAAATTTAGCAAATAAATATTTCTCCACTGAAATATTCATATGGTCACACAAAGTTTTGCCTTGACCTTCATAAATGTGACTTCTTTCCAGCAACCTTTGAACTTCCAGTAAGTGTCATAAAATAAGAAAAAATTATTTGCAAGTCATATTTTTTAAGTTTTTTAGTCAAACTGTAAAACAAAAAAGAGTCTCAGATAAAGATCCTTTTATTTTTGTACTAGTCAGAATATCACATATTTGTTGATGAATTTCGACGAAGCCCTGGTACTATATGGATAATGAAGCCCATTGCTAAGTCTCAAGGCAAAGGAATATTTCTCTTCAAACGTCTGAAAGACATAACAGACTGGAAAAGGGTAGGTTTAAAAAACATGACAGCAAAGTTTATTGGCTTGGTAAAAACTCACTGCTATCAGTTAAATCCTAAAATATGTAGCTATTATAATATCAAGAGTAAATTTATCATAAAAGATATTTTCATAACCTTTTTCATTGCAGCGTGTTAAGTATCTTTTTTCATTACAAAATAATATATATATAATTGATGTCCACATTTCTACACTAGAATCAATTGAATACATTTTATTTCTTGCTAGGGTGTAGAATACCAGCCACAGCTTCAAGTTACTGATGTTACAATTCAACCTGTAGAAACATATGTAGTACAGCGGTACATAGAAAACCCCTACCTGATTGGTGGTCGCAAATTTGACATCAGAGTATATGTTCTAGTCACATCAGTATGTACATCAGTTCTTTAAAATTTTTTCTAGTAAAATATTTTTAGATTTTATTTTATTAAACAAGCAAAAATTAAGCCTGTAAAAACAGGACGTTTAAGAAAGAGCATTTTCATGTATAAATAGAGAGGGAAGTAAGTCATGTTTAATAACTGTTACAAAAATAAATAATGATTGTGCCCCTTTGTTTAGCTTATAATCTATATATAATATATAAGCCCCTTAGGAACTCTGAAGCCCCGCCCTGAGAGGTCCTATCGCGAAATGAACTTTTGATGTACACATGGCAGGCCAAGACCTACAAAATGATATTATACATCATGGGTCTAGGACTTATGGTTGTTGAGATCTAGGGTAATGATGGACAGACAGACAGACAAAACGGGGACAATAGAGCATTTTTTTTTTGAAAATGCTCTAAAAATTAAAATGAGTTTAGTAAACAGAAAAGGAAACAAAAACTAAAACACATTTCTTTAAATAGAATGAAGCCATGGTGGCCAACTTATGCAGGGTGCTGTTCTGCAACAATGCAGATATTTTGTGTGCTGTAAAAAAAAGCAGAGCAAATAGGGACATCAACCAGACCCTAGAATAGCTTCTCCCAGTGGTTTGAACTTGAGATCTTCCAGTTAGTAGTGCAACACTCTACCACACTGCAACCCCATTCCGTGTTATGATAATGCTATTATGGATATCAGCTATTTTTTGCTTCACTATTTTTATTGATATTTTTTACAATCATTATTTATATTGACATTGTTATAATTTTTCAGTTTTTTTAAAATATTTTAAAATTATTCTTTCATTGCAGTATAATCCATTAAAAGTTTACTTGTATAGAAGCGGTTTTGCTCGATTCGCAAATAACAGATATTCCTTAGATACGATAGATGACAACTGTATCTTTTGAAGTCTTATTTGCCTACTATATACATTTAGATAGAATAATTTTAAAAAATAAAATTAATGTTATGAAATATCATAATATAGTTAAATATGTAATATTTCTCTTAGGGAATTTTCCACTTACATTTCAGTTTAAAAAGTTTTTTTTCAACTGTGATTTAATAGATGAAGCTCTGAAAACTAATCAAGAATATGTCTAAATGAAAAAATATAATTTTTCCTTAAATCTCCATAAAAGATATCCACTTAACCAATGTTGCAATTCAGAAAACTGCCCCAGATTATGACCCCGAGAAAGGCTGCAAATGGTCCACACAGCAGTTACGAATGTACCTTACAGCTAAACATGGACAGAAAAACGTATGTGGTGCTAAATTTTTGCTCTATGTCATTTTTACATATAAAGAATTAGTTAATTTAGTAAAGATAATTTTTTCTATCTACAAAAATTTTTTTTTGTTTCTTCGAAAAATCTTTGCTGAATTAAAAATAATAAACAATATATACACTGAGAAGAAATATGGGCACATTGATTTTTCGACTTAACTTTACACAATCCAAGTGAAAAAAAACTATAATTTTTCATATCCATTATTAGCTACTACTGATAGAGCAAATTTGAATGAGATTCATTGTTATCACTATTCACTGTTCCTCTCCTAATTTAAGATATGAGCATCTTTCCCTAAAATTTCTTTCCACAGGTAAACACATTGTTTCAGCAGATGACAAACATATTTATTCTCAGCCTCCAGTCATGTCAGAGAGTCATCATCAATGACAAACATTGTTTTGAGCTCTATGGATATGATATTCTCATAGATTCCAACCTTAAACCGTAAATTTTCACTCAAGGCTTTATTGTATTATTTTTTTTAAGGCTTAATATACTTTTTCTGTTATTTATTACTAATTTTATTGTTTTTTTTATTTTTGCTAATGTTTAGATAAATACAGGTATTCATATTTAATTTGTTGACCTGTAACTTTGTCCTCTTTTGTTTTACTATATAAATAGCATTTGGCCATCTTTTTAAATTATATATCTGTTTGCATTTTGAAACTTGTTTGAACAAGTCTTAAGTTATTTACTCTGTTAGTATTGTTTTAAAAATGTTACAGTTTCTTAAACCGTTTAACTATTACTGCTATTTTAATATGCTTAATTCGTCTAATATTTCTTATGATATTTTCCTCTTCTACATATAACATAAGTTATGAGTTATTTATGCTGTGAACAATGTATAAAGTTCTAAGTTCTCCTGTCGGTTACTTGACATTAGCTATTATTGTATTATTAAGTTATATGATATTCATTTGTGGTGATAATTTATAAGGTAACATCTGTTTAGTTAACACTAACTGGATGTATGCATATGGACAACCAAACAAAATTTATTTGTACAACTTAACAAACTATCTTTCAGCAGCAATTTTAAAATTACTAGTTATTTTTAAAATTGCTGTCAAGAAAATCTTGATAGCTCTTTAAATTGCACAATGCTTTTACAAAGTGTAAATAAAATTTGTAATATTACAAAGTGGACCTGTTTTTAAACCTATATTATTAAAATAGCAGTATTGTATTGTTTCTATTAAATTCAAACTGTGTTGTTTAGATAAACAAACAAGTAAAGAGAGTATGTAGTAATACATCATCTCTTTCTTCTTCACAGGTGGCTAATAGAAATCAATGCATCCCCATCTCTGACAGCCAGCAACCAAGAAGATTATGACTTGAAGTTTGGTCTGCTTAATGATGTCCTCAATGTTCTTGATCTTGAGAATAGGTTGGTCATTTATAGAACCAAAATTTCCAATATTGTTTTTATTTTTTTAATAGCATTGCTTCTCTCTTTAGTAGAAACATAACTTAATATAAAAGTTGAATTTAAAATGTTAATAATTGTTGTATTTAATTTCAGGCTTACAGGCAAAGAGAAAAAAGTTGGTTTGTTCGATTTAATGTGGGATGATGGTCCAGTGCTTATAGATGAAATTGGAAGTGGAGAATCTCTCAAAACACAAACTACATTAACCAATGCAAATTTAGGTTACTAAATATTGTTTTCATTAAATGTTTCAATTTTTTTTATATGTTCTTTCATATAGTGTTAGGCTGGTATGGCTTATAATTTTTCTTGCGTAAATTTATATAAAAGAATAATTACACATGACGAAACCTTCAACTTTAAATGTTATATGAAAAAGACCATCTTATTTTTCATACGGTGCAAAAAAATTAAACATATACACATGTACTATGTTACAGAAAAAGAATTAGAAAAGTAAGATAACCTGTTCATTTAAAATAAAATTTCATGAGCTAACTTTCCCAATATCCTGGCAAGAAATATCATCAACATTGACAAGTCATTTTATAATTAGTATTACAATTCTTAGGGTTGCATCATTTTTTATTCAATAAATTATGGCTAAATACAACTGTGTATGAAGTTTTGATAAGAAATTTTGAAGAAATCTACTTTTTTTTTATAAATGTCTGCCTCCAGTGATTTTTGTTTAAGCTTATGTGAAATTAGAAAATTTGGGAACATATCTCCAAAGAATATCTGATTTTTTTATGCTTCATTTTTGTGGAATGTATCTCCCTCATAAAAAAAACACCTTATGTTACATATTTATATACAGGCTCCTATTTTGTTATGGTTAGATATTAATAAGACAGACATATATTTATGGCCCAAGTTTCCTTTTTCTACTGTTATTTTTGTTATTGTTTTTTTAATAACATTACTCTGTTTTCAATTCCTATTGCTAAAGTTATAAAGATAACATCCTATGAGCTGATATTTCTCTTATGAATTGAGCTGAGGATGTGAAATTTTGCAGTTTCCATTAGTTTTCTGCCCACTGCCCCATCAACAATTTTTTCTGTTTCATATTTAAGGCAGCCATTTCAATCTTTTCAATTCAACATCTTGTGTTTTAACCAGTTTTGTCAATATCAATTGCTGATTTAATGTTGTTTTCTTTGTTGCTTGAAGTCTCAACATTATTTTCAGCATCCCAAGACATAATATTTCCCTTTGAAAGTTAAAGGGATGTAACTAAGAGAGAAGGCAACCCTGTTATATATTTGCAATGTTTGATGTTTTCCTAGATAAGAAAGGTGCAATATTAATGTATGGTGATATAAAATATTCTTAACCATGTTTAATTAAGTTTATAGTGCATTCCATACCTATCATACACCTTCTTGAAGACATGGTATACTCTTTGATGTTGAAGATATTTTTCATGTAGGACATGGGTGGGCAAACTACAGGCCACATGTCAGAGTATATTATGCAGCCCGTCAGAGTATATTATACAGCCTGTATGCATGTACATGTTGTGATCCTACGTCGATGTTAATTTTCTTTGTTTAGAGTTTTCGCTATATTTTAAAATTTTTATTCCGACTACTTGATTCGAATCTGGGGATGTTCAATCGGTTTTATGGCTCAAGAACATTATCGGAAATTGACAACAGTTACACACTTTTCATTAATTATAATTGTACTCAGTGGTCAAGTTGTATGCCAATTAAGTCCCTTCAACTTCATAATTATTATGACAGGTAACAGTAAACCTTTTTTTTGAAATAATTATGAATAGTAAAGTCTTTTTGCCAAATTAGCAACTGATTTAGTTTGTATTTTAAAATGTAATGTGTATGTGTAATGGAGTGTGAAATAAAATGACTAATACATGGTTATTATCTTTAATTCATATTTTTATACATTGTTAATTGTAACTAAGTAGACAAAATATATATGCCGCCCACCGATAATAATCAAGTTTTCAATGTGGCCCTCCGTAGAAATAGTTAGCCCACCCCAGATGTAAGATATTCTATCATTATACTTTCCTCTTTGTATCAGTTGCAGCCTTTGAGGGTAGCAGCTAGGCAACTACCTCAGTCTGTAATTTACAATTTTTCTACTTCTCTATATTTTATATTAGCTTGTCAAAAAAACCATTAATGTCAAAATGTAGCATCTTATTTTATATGTAGACATTATTGTAGAAGTTCATATAACTAATATCTGATTTATAAAAAAAAATTTAAAAAATAAATAATTTTTTCCAGGTTGTGTCAATGACAGATTACAGAATTTGAAAGACATTTATCAAACAGCTGAAGTTGTCAAAAAACTAACTTAGAATTTACTGTTAATTATTAGCATTAAGAAACTAAAAAATAAATTATATACATGAAACTTACTGTTAATTATTAGCATTAAGAAACTAAAAAATAAATTATATACATGAAACAAGCTTTTACAAATTTGATAATAAACTGTGCCAGATTTATTCCCAAACACAAGCATTTTTTTTTAAAAATCTATATTTAATGTAGATCTGTTTATTATTTTATTGTAACAATAAAATACTATTCAAATTGGGGAAGATACAGCTTCACTGTTTTAGGTAATAGATGTTAACACAGACACTGGCACTACAAAATGTTTCTCAAAATGTTGATTTAACAACATGCACTATATCTCTTATAATTTTATTTATTTAGAGGTTAATTTCCATTAAAAGGAAAATGTTACTAAAAAAAACAGCATTTATTTTCAATATTACATAAATTGATTCTTGGAAAACTATATTTTTAGTATGAAACCCATTTATGAATAGGGTTATTGCCTATACATTGCATATTATTAATTAATTCAAATATACTAAGTATGATTATCTTCTCTATTTGGAAATTGTAACTATTCATTCTTTCTAAATTATAATCATTGCCTTGTAGTTTTGAATTTACTTGTTTGAGAAAAAGGCTTTTAGCTTTTATTTTTAATTAGTCCTAAATCTCCAATATTTTTTCCCCAGTCATTAGAATTAGCAGTTTTCTGTTAGCTGTTGTATATTTGTTGCTGAACTATTGTTAAAAATGGAGAAAATGTTTTAGTAAACTTTTTTTAATTATATGCTGATTTTCTTCAAAATGTCACCTCCAGTGAAAAAATTCAAATGATATCCACAAAATGGCAGCTGAAGAAATTAGTACTAAGATTTATTGTATTTTTTTTTAAGTCTTAAGCTTAGAATAAAGAAATGAGGTTGGAAATGGCATTTACAATTTTAGTACTTCTAGTTCTGAAATCTTTGACTTGCTTTGTTGCTTATTTTGGTGATAATTTTTTAGAACAAATGATCACAGTTAAAAAACAACATAATACAGAGTAATCATACATATATAAACATATAACAATATACTGAGGGCAAATTCTTTCAGTATTTTTCTTGCCTTTAATATAGCATTTCAGTCATCATAATAAGTATAATTTACAGAAATTTTTAGCAAAAATGTACACAAAATAATTTTACATATACTTGCTGCCAAAATTCAAACAATATAAAATATGCAAAACAAAATTGATGACTATTATGTGTAGACAGGCTAGTCTAGAAAATAAAAATATGTTGGAAATCTAACCACAAATTTGTACATAATTACAAAATAACTTAAGTGGTTTCAATAACTAGTTTAAAAGGAAATACTCTTATAATTTTACGCATAAAAATCAATGAAATTCTAACCTTTTAAAATTTTCTTTCAATATTATAAGCAGTTATGTTATTTCTTTTGATACAGTTCACATGTTCCTATTTCTGATTAAAATAAATTAAAAGACTTTATGTGTGTTGATTCATAGACATTTGTTAAAAACTCTATTGTTTTTTGCCAAAATGAATGTTATTTATGGAGATCAACAGAGAAGAGAGCCTTTTTTAACTATAGATGGCTTGAATACCAAAAATGACATTGTAATCACAACAATTTGAAGAAAATAAAATTAAACTAGAATAATTTACCCGTTAAAAAGCCTATTTTAAATATTTTGGACATTACTTAATGTTTTTTAACTAGGATTCTGCTATATTGTTTAGAGCAGACATTATCAACCTGGGGTCAGTGAAAAAATTTGGTTGGGGGGGGGGTTGAGTGCTGCAGAAAGATTGGGACCTATTTAGCAATTTTTAATTCATATTTGAAACAACCGCCTTGTGATGTATTACGCTAAAAATGTTAAAAATGATAGGATTTCATAAGAAGATATTGTTGCTGTGACAGCAGTTGTTTTATAATTTTTGCCAAAATTGTGAAAGAGGGCATCAGCAGTTATTTATTGACCGTTGTTCAGCAACATAATCACTGAAGATTTTTGTCATTATCACCCATTGGAAGAAGACCTCTGACTTGGAACTTTGTGGATAATATATCCATGTAATTCGAAAATTGCAGAAGCTAATTAAAATTTGAAGGGAAAAAGTGTCATCAATCTATATTCCGATGAGTCTTAAAGCTCAACTCCTACTTTCTCCATCAAGACCTCATTTTTGGCTAGCAATGAAATGAATACCCTTTACAGAGTGAAAAAGTCACAAAATTTTTTTATTCAGTTTTCAACAAAATATTGGTGTAAGAAAAGATTTTCATCTGTTACAGCAATTAAAAAATTGTACAGGTCTTGGCTTACTGTAACGTCATTAGAATAAAATTCTTGAACTTAAACAAGCAGGAGCAAATGTCACACTAAAATGTGTGATACTTACTTTAGTTTTTGATAACTATATTAAATTTCATTACATTTATAACATCAAAATTAAACACACTTCATAGGGCTTAACAAATCTTTTAAATTTGTTACATGGAACAGATGAATTTCTTAGATATATAGCAGAAGTTCACTGATAAAAAAAATTACAAATTGTTTTATATTTGATAAAAATGTACATGGCAGAGGGGGTTAATGGGCTTAAAACTTTGAATTTAGGGGGTTCGTGGTGATCAAAAGATAGTTGATCTCTATATTATATGTCATCAAAAAAAAAAAAAAGCTATACTTATCAATATTTTTAAAATAAATAAGTCACCAGAAAAAAAAAAATGTTTGAATCATACACTTGATCTAGTATTTATATAAACAAAAGCTAAAATAAATTAACATAAAATAATTACAAAAAGATGTACATACATCTGCATTTAATATGGTATAAGATAAAACAATAATATAAAACAAGTAAAGTTTTGACTAAGGCTTACTAATATTCATCATATCTGGTAGCACAATTTTTCTGTATTTCTTTTCTAGTTCTTTCATGTACTTCATTTCATTAATAAAATGAAAATCTTTAATAGGCTCCTCCTAAGATAAAAAAACAAAATATATAAATTTAACAAAATAAAATTATGTTTGTTAAAGTTGAGAGATTAAAACAACTCTCCTCATACTTTTATCAATCTAACAAGTTCTAGATACTAAATTACAACAGCTACGCCAGTAACTTTATCAATCTAACAAGTTCTAGATACTAAATTACAACAGCTACGCCAGTAACTTTATCAATCTAAAAAGTTCTAGATACTAAATTACAACAGCTACGCCGGTAACTTTATCAATCTAACAATTTCTAGATACTAAATTGTAACAGCTATCCCATCAACTTTAATAATCTAACATGCACTAGATACTAATTATTTAATTTTTCATACCATCAGAAATATGACTAAGTCCTGGTCCTGCATATGTGAAAGTATATCCTCTTGTAAATGCTTAAGAACTGCCACACATAAATAAATTTGGTAGTCTATTCCTAGGACCACACAGATGACAACATAATGGATGATGTCCAGCCAGTCCAGGTAATTCCAAAAACATTGGGTCAACCAGTGCATACAAATCTAAATACATGTATACATATAAAAATGTAATTAAAATTAATGAATATGTAATGTATGATTAAATATTGAAATTAGGAAAAAAAGTACCTGGTAATTCAGACTTTGATATTATTAATACAAAAATACGCACATAAAATGTACAAGGTCTTTAAAAACTATTTAAGAATAATTTCAAATATGATAACATTGATTTGAAATATTGGTAAATTTAACATGTTTCCCATCTGAACATGTAATTAAAAAGAAAAAAAAAACTGCATTACTGATGAGATAAATAACTTTTGAGACGCATGCCCTTTACTTAAGTCATTAAAAAATCATTTATGTTAGCAAATCAAAGGCATCACCCAAACCCCCATTCTGCCCAATTTTGTTGTTTTGCCTTTTTTCTTTATTTAATGCCACTTTATGTATATATCTGTTGATACAACTAATGTATGTCTGTTGATACAACTTATGTATGTCTGTTGATACAACTTATGTATGTCTGTTGATACAACTTTACGTATGTATGTCTGTTGATACAACTTTACGTATGTATGTCTGTTGATACAACTTATGTATGTATGTCTGTTGATACAACTTTAGTATGTATGTCTGTTGATACAACTTATGTATGTCTGTTGATACAACTTTAGTATGTATGTCTGTTGATACAACTTTAGTATGTATGTCTGTTGATACAACTTTAGTATGTATGTCTGTTGATACAACTTTAGTATGTATGTCTGTTGATACAATTTTATGTATGCCTGTTTAGTAATTATTCCTCAAGAACTTCCATCATCCATCATTTCAGACTTTAAATAAAAATCAAGTAATTACTTGAGATGGAGTATATCCTGACATCTTAAATGCAGAGACAACCAGTGGCAGCTCTGTCTGAAGTAACAACTCAATATTGTGAGCTGTGCTAGAGAACAAAGGCGACATCCCACTGTTTAAAATGTTATTGGGCAAAAGCTAAAATGAAAAAATTCTGAAAATCAAACTGATTGCACTGATGCTTAATGCAGAAAGTGAAAGGACAATAACTGTTTCTTTTAATGTTGATCAATCTAAATTAAATTCAGAAACATACTGCAGCATGAAGCCTGGCCATCCAAATGTAACCTGAGGTACCAAGGGCAGATAACTTGTGTAAAAACTGCCAAGCTTTCTCAGTGTTTCCATTAAAAATTAGAAATATTGTAGCTGTGAACCAGTCAAAACCAGGATATGTTCCTTCAAGAAAACCTGGCAAGCTGATTAAAGATCTTTTCAATAAAAGCATTGATCATTATTAATAAAAATTATGTTTCAAAGCATGAATTATTAAATACATGTATGATGTTAATAGTTCTTTTGTCAATAACCTTTGTGATTAAAAAAAACAAACAAAGGATACAAAGAGACGATTTTAAAGTTTTCATTTGTTGTTTCAGAAAACATCCAGTCAATTTCATTAACTTGGTCAAATTTTCAGTTGATTCTGAAGTTGTGTTGATGACTTTTAAATGAATTCCATATCTTAAAAATAAAAATAATTCCATGTATCATACAACATAAGAAAAAATTTTGCACAGTTTACAAATTTTATTGTAGCTAATGTTTTAACAAGCAAAATCAAAATTTAACAACAGCAGTGTAAGTACAAAAAGGCCGGTTTTTTAAATCTAGACTGAAATGAAAACTATCAACACTTGCCAGGAGTATCACTCAAATAAAATTACCTTACAGCAACTTTTATTCCTAATGTCTGTAAAGGAGACAGTTTATAGTTTTTTATAGTGTTCTCTGTACCTAGGTAGTAACATCAAAAATGTTCAATAAATGATTATATTTTTAGACAGATTTTGCAAGGGATATATTAAAATATTAGAAAAATAAATGATAACAATAAAATTGCGAGAAAATAGATCATGTCAGGTAAATAAATCTATTGAATATATATTACTTTGATGAGAATTAGAAGAGAATTCTAAAAACCAAAAAAAAAAAAAAAGAGAAAGAAGCTAATTGTGAAATTATTTGCATACCAGTAAAATCAAACAAATGGAAAACTGCTTCATCTTGTATATTGCACTGATTTTCGACAGTTTGTTCTAGGATTTGAAGTAATGCTTAAAAGAGACATTTTATTATTAAAAACACACTGCTGTAATTAAATATAGGTCTCAACAGACAAAGACAAGAGACTGAAATGCTACAACAATTGCAAGCAATGAGAACAAAATCTGATGTTCAAAGACACAAAGATATCCAAATTATTAAATTATGGTGTTAATCTCAAAGTTTGAAGTTATTGTAAGAAACTCAAGTAATTTTTGGATATTTTGAAAAATGAATATATGAGTAGCCCCTGTTGATCTTTTAATAGCAATGACAAATCTACATAATTTTACTTCTATCTATGAAATAATTAACATTATCACATTACAATATTTCATAAGTCATTAAACTGTTTGAACTAGTTTCTGTATTTTTTTTTTTTATTTATCTAAGAAAATCAATTTTTTTCAGTTGTAAGATAATAAGAACAAATAACTCACAGTGGCCTTTAGCATGTTCTGATTTCCCAGCTAAAGTCTTGAATAATAAATCTCTACACTTTTCTAACCAAACTTTTGGCTTTTTATCCACCTTTGAAGCACTAAGAAATTTAGCCAGCTCATTTTCTTTAAAAAACAAAAAAAATAACAACTATTAAACTTACTTTTGACAAAAACAAAATGTATAGAGCATGAAAATAACATTTAAAAATTGTGTTTATTTCTTTTTTTTTTATGTTCATGTATATGACAATTTTAACTTAAATTAAACAGAGAGTAACCTTGTTTGCCAGCAGTTCGCCCAGCAATATTAGGCTGATACTCTCTAGGAATGGGATATGAAGAAAAAAGTAATGGTGGCTTTACAGTTCCTGATTTATCCTGTGTGAAAAAATATCAAAAACATAATTTGATTTTAAAACACAATTTTTGAAACAAAATTATATTTTATATTTATACAGCTGCAGTGAATTTTAGTAGAATAAAAATTTATTAAAATATTACCAGAGTGTAAAAACATAAAACAGTAACTGGTGACTTATGTCTTTTTTTTACAATAATATTGAATAAGAAAAGTAAATAAAAAAAATAATGTTATTTTTTTTTTAAATCAGATGAATTAATTTAATAATATTCTAGATCACATGTCAATACTTCTTACTTCATCTATTGACTTTGGAGGTAAAGTCCTTTCAGAAGGTCCTCCAATTAAAAAGGTTTTCACTAAAATGTAGTTTCTCTCAATGGAGAGCAAGTCCAGTATAATTGTATCACTGAAAAAATATTTGAAATAGTGAGATAATTTTTTTAAGAATCACATTTGAAATGTTAAGAAACAATTTTAATAAATGTGAGGCTCATTTTGTTATTAAATTAGTTGTAGCAAATAACTTTAAATAACAGGGAAACTTTCCTTTTTTTTTTTTTACAAACACAAGATTACATGAATTTATTCAAAACACAACAACAACAGCTAGAGTAACAAAATACTTAAGATATAGTTAAGCTTATTTTCGTTTAGACAAAAAAATGAAAACCATCTATGATAACAAACACAAAAAACATGGGAGCTACCTGTCCTGTGTTTTATTAAGTTCTTGTTCTTGGAGCAAAAATTCTTGAAATTTATACTGGGATTCAAGAAGAAGAAATGTATCCAAACATGAAACCATGACAGACAGCAACCTTTTTAGAAATGAAAACAAAAACAATGGATTTGATATTCTAAGAAGTATAGAATCAGACACATTATGACTTCAAGTTAGGAAGTAAATATATGTATCCTGAGAAAAAAAAAAGCTGTTAACAGAAAGTTTTTTTTGCTTCACTTCTTTTAAAAATATCATATTTCTTCAAGTTTTATTCCTTTTTTTTTTTTATAAATTTTTAATGTTATATAAATGATAGAAATAAACCTAAAAACTACTGAGTGATTTATATAATGTATTTTCTGACATGCTTTTCAAAACAATTTACCTTAAGCCAAAAGTATGTGACTGTTCATAATTAAACAAAGAGTGAGTTTTGGCTCTTGAGTCTATGATTATAAGCCTGTCAATTAAAGCCTGAAATAATGGGTTAATATATTTTATAACTCTATATTTGCCATTTATACAGCTAAGAAGAAATGCAAAAACATGACAATGATTATAAAAATAAAATCACAGCTTGAAAACATCCAAGCATGTGACCATAACCGACTAAATATGTATGTCAATGGGTAGTTTTAAATAGGGCAATAAATTTAGACTTCTGTAGTTTTCTTTTAAATTTATGAGAGACCAATTTGATATGCCCAATAATTTCGAATGTTTCTTACCATGATGGAGTCTGGTATTTCTCTTAAACTATACACATCTTTTGAAGGCAGGGGTTCTCCCTTCAGTAGCTCATAAACTGCAGGAAATGCTGATAGAATGTTTACCAGTCTAATAAAATGCTAAAAAATAAAACATTTTTTTTATACATAATACATTGTTTTACATTATCAAAGAAATCATTTCTCAAAGAAATTAAACTTCAAAATCTGTATTAAACCTATTACATGTATTTTATTCCACTGACACAGAGAGAAAATTTCTTCATAAAAATCAACATATATTTTGTCACATAACAAATCAACATACAGTTTGTCACATAGAAAATCAACATACAGTTTGTCACATTATAACACAATACATGAATATAGTTAGTCACCTTCTGGGAGTTCCTATCAACTGGATCAATGGGCCATGACTTAGGCGCAAACACTGGCACATCTTGGGGTCCACATTCAAGTGATGACCAAAGTTCCACCAGGAGTGCTTTGATGTAGCCTTAAAAAAAGAGCAATACATTAAATGTGGTTACTGAACAACAAAAAATTGTATACTCCATCATACAAACAATATTTCAAAAAGATAGTGATGTAAATTTTAAAAAAAAGGCCAAAAAATATATGTCATTATACCTGTACTCTGTAATGCTTGGATACCAGCTGCAGTTGCAGCTACTTGAGTTACCATGACACCATAGCCAAACTTTTCACATTTACTAACCTTATAAGGTTGTATGGATATAAAATATCACAATACAGAAATAAGCTAAGCACAATGTAAGTTACTAAATAAGGTAATCTACAAATCAGCTTGTTAGAACTGACAAATGTTATGATCATCTTTATACAATGTATATGTGGAACAATCACAAAGAAGATTTTTGTAGAATAAAAAAAACTTTGCTCATTTAAGAAAACTAAAAAAAATTGCTTTAAACAAACTATGACAATATAAATTCCATGTACATGCATACTGACTTACTTGCAACTTTTTTTCATATCTTGAATACATGTAACGAACACTTTCATTAAATGTTCCTGTCTGATGTAGGAGTAAAATCCCTTTGGCAGTACTTGCGAAATTCAACAAATTGTCTTGTAAAGTATCTCTCCAGGAGTCGCTAATAGTATTTTACAGAATTCATATTTAATCCTTCAAATTAATTTATTTTTAATTCCCTTTAATACTGTTATAATTTTCACCTAATCTATAAGCTACTAATTTTATGGTATGGCAAAAACTTGTTTTCATTAAGCAGCTTTTTTTAAAAATAAATCTGCGTTTTAACTAACTAAATTAATTTGATGCAGCAGTAGTTCTCAAAGTTCATGACCCACTAGTGGGTTGCAAGATGATTTCAAGGGGTTAGCCAACATTATTAATATTTACTTAAACAAGAATGTATATAGTAAATTTTAGATTTCTATCTTTTATAATTTTTTTCTTTTTTATAGGTGGGTTGTGAAAACCAAACAGGCTTTCATAGTAGATCACAAAAGTTTAAGTGATTTCCTTTAGAAAGTTTAAAATTTGGATATTATACTTCAGTTTACGAAATAATTATATTAATAAGTATTGCAATAATGCCTACTTTTAAAATTTAATTTAATGTGTTAATGATAATAATAAAACTCAATCTTACATGTAAGAATCTTTCTCAACCTTTCCATAATAACCGGCTGCACTTGATTTGTCTTTTTTCAGCTTATGAAAAAAAAATAATTTAATGCCTGCTTTATATAAATCAAATTTTTAAAAATATACATGTACTAACAGTTAAAAATTTAAACAAAAAAAAAAGGATGTGTGCCACTAAGTTTCAATGACATAAGCTCACCCAATTCACTAGCCCTCTTAGCTAGATTCTAGATTGTTTTAGTAATTAAGTGATAATGAATATACTGAAAACAACTGAATTTAATATTCTTAACTTACAGATTTCCAGGAATCAGCTATACATTTATGAAGTTCATACTGTGACAACACATAAAGGCCCTCACAGGTATTGTACAGCTGGCGACAGACATACAGGTAAGCACCAGTTACAGCATTAGAAGGTGTATTTAAAGAATCTGAGAACTTATTCAGTAATGCTTTCCTAGTGAACTTTGCTATCAAGTGTGCTGCAGATGATGATCTGCGATTCAATAACCAGACAGATAAATAAAATTAATTAAAACCTATGAAGCAGTTGTAAAAAAGACAATCAAAAGTGAATAAGAAAATTATTTGATTATATAATGATTATGTATATATAAATTATTTTTTTTTTTTATGGAGAGAAACTTTAAAAACTTAAAACACATCTGACTGTTTTTCATTTTAAAAAAAAAAGGTCAGAAAAATGTTAAACTTTTAAGAATCTATATTAATTATTAAAATCCATTTTGTAAAATACTACGTCATCACATACAAAAATGGGTTTATTTTAGTTGCAAAATGTAATTTATATCCTAACCCATCTAAATCGTGTGTTAATTTAAAAAAATTATATAATTATCTTATAAAATTCCAAAATGTTTCAAAGTCAAGAAAATTTGTGAGTCCATTGAATTGCAGCAAACAAAAACTATGGATTCTTATGTATTTAACCTTATTTTAAAACAAACAGAAAAATGTATTGTAAATGAATATTTACTTGTTCTCAGACAGAAATTCTTTTCCTTCACCATAAAGAAGCTGACGTCTTCCATTTGTACCTGAAGCAATGACACATAAAATGTCAGCTATGTGAAGCAGGGTGATCTCACTAGGAAGTGATTGATCCTGTAGAACATGTAACATTCTTTATTTAAATATAGATGCTGAAGCAAAATATTGGATTGAGTTTATAAAAAAAAACTACAGTTAACCATTAGGAAATTTACAAGTCTCATAGCTCACTCACTGGAGATTCATCCAAATATTGTTCAACAGGGCTCAGTAGCTCATTCATTATTTCATCTTTACAAAAACATATTGAACAAATAGCTTCAGTAGAACATAAAGATTTGAGAACCTCTGTCACCACAGATGACATCCTGTAGACACCTACAGATATATTTCAACTTTTAAATAATAACTATATGATAAGTCTATCTACCTTTTCAATAAAACTATAGCCTAAACTTGCCTGACATAGGGTTAAACTTTAATCCTTGATTGCTTCCCCTATTTAATTTTGTTCAAGTAGAAATTAAAATTCTTTTTCCAATAGTCAATAAAACACTTTAATTCTAACAAGACAATATCCTCATTATTTGTTCCAGAATTTTATTGTATTTGTATAAAATTAACCAATAAGACTTAACCATCATAACTATTTTTGTGAGCTTTAAAAAAAATCTACCCAAAGTGTAGGAACATATAATGTAAAATATGTTATCTCTATACTTATAAGACGTATTCGTTGTCTGTCTGTCTGTCTGTTCCCTTAT
The DNA here is from genome assembly GCA_021962125.1 of Bulinus truncatus. Classification (NCBI taxonomy): domain Eukaryota; kingdom Metazoa; phylum Mollusca; class Gastropoda; family Planorbidae; genus Bulinus; species Bulinus truncatus. Next base: position 31,535 of record JAGDYQ010000071.1, on the reverse strand, counting down.
AACTCAAGATCCAGACAAACAAATAACGTGAAATTTGTTACACATACTCATAATTACATGGGGAAGGTTATAGGACAGGTTTCATTTCATATTGATGGGTAGTTTAATTGTAATTAATTTTTTTTTATTTTAGTATTTTACTATATTAAAGTAATCTCGACGGCGCCATAAATAAAATTCCTCTGTGACGTCATTTCCCTATGATCGAATAGAACTTGCGCGCTGGTGCTGTATTGTGCCATTGTGATGCAAAGAATTGTTGATGTTTTTTCATGCTCTCTGATGTGTATAGTTTGAGGAAGGTAAAGGAATGAAGAAGGATTTTAGAAGAAGGGTGAAACCATAATAATAAGTATATATAAAGAGAGAGAGAGGGGGCAGGGGGAGAGAGGAAAGGAGTGGTAGGAGGGAGGGAGGGGAGAGAGGGAGGGAGGTGGGTGGACAGGGGGAGAGAAGGAAGGAGGGGGAGAGGGGGAGATGGGAGCAGGGGGAGAGGGAGATGGGAGAGGGAGCAGGGGGGAGAGGGAGAGAGAAAAGAAGGGAGGGAGAGAGGGGGTAGGAAGGGAGATAGAGGGGAGGGAGGGAAAGCGAGGGGTGGGAGAGAGGGAGAGAGAGAGAAAGAGTGAGGGGGCAGGGAGGGAGGGAGGGGGAATGAGAGAGGGATGAATGGGGAGAGAGATGGGAGAGAGGGTGGGAGGGAAAGGGAGAGGGGGGAGGAGGGAGAGAGAGGAAGAGGGGGAGAGAGGGAGACGGGAGAGGGAGGGAGGGAGAGAGGATGGGAGAAATGGGAGGGAGTGAGAGATAAAGAGAGAGAGGGGGCAGGGAGGGAGAGAGGGGGGAGGAGGAAGGGAGGAAGGTGGAGAGGGAGGACGGGGGTGAGAGAAGAAGGGAGGGAGATAGGGAGAGAGAGGGAGATGGGAGAGTTAGAGAGGGAAGGAGAGGGAGGGAGGGAGGGAGGGAGGGAGGGAAAGAGAAAGGGAGAGAGGGGTAAGGAGGGAGGGGGAGGGAGGGAGAGAGGGGGAGGGAGAAAACAAAAGGTAAACAGAAAACCTTATTTTAAACCCGGGCAAAGCCGGGTACTTGCAACTAGTAATTACAATATTTCATTTGCTTGCTTATATATTTGATAGGTTTGCCATGATTTTAAATTATTGATCCTAAATTTAAAAAAAAATGTATGCTTGCTTTAAGCCTGAAAAAAACTGATTCTCAAATAACTTGAGAATTATGTTAACATTTTACTTGTAAACATTTTTCTATATATGCATAAATACATTTTATTGTTTTAGAATCTACAAAGAACTTTTTACATTAACTGATATTGACACATGCATTGACTTACTCGCTCTTTTACTTAAGGTTAACTCTCCTGTCTCAATAACCAGGGGCATTAAAGCTTTTAGAAGTTGACAAACACTTATTGGAGCTGTGGAATATAGGATACAAGATACACTTCATTAAACAAACATCTTTATATATCTTGCAGATTTAAAAAATAGTTGAAAAAAATATAAGTAAAAGTTGTTTTTTTTTAAAGAGAAAAAAAATGTTCAACAATGTGTCCTAATAGAAAATACTAGAACAGTAACTTTTTTTTTTTGCTACTGTGGAATGATTACCTTGTCTGTCTCGAAGTTTGATTGGAAAAAGTGCTCTCCCTTTCTCATAAAACAAAAGACAACCAAGGAAATGTAAAGAATGAATAAAAAGAATATAATCCAGCTCCGGTCTAGTGTAGTGCTGCCTCTTTTCATTTTCCACTAAAATGAGAAGATTGAGAAAATTATTAACTGAAAATAAATAAGGGAACTCATAATACTTTTAAATAATGCACACCACAAAATAAGTAAGGAAACCGTAATACTTTTAAGTAATGCACACCACAAAATAAGTAAGGAAACTGGTTATACTACATGTATTAAATGAAAAATGAAATGACATGGATGTACCAAGAGATATTTTGGAAAATTCATCAGAAATGTGAGAAAGGTCATCTTGTGACATTCTGTGTGAGGAAGAAAATTCCAAACAATGTTTCACAGATGTCTCCACCTGTTAGAAACAAATTACACAATTTCATGGAAAAATGTTCATGGTGTAATGGTATCAATAAATTAATGAAAAGCTCTTTGAAAATAAGATAGTCATACAGCACTTAATGCAAGGGTTACGTTCGAACAAATCACACTGCTAAATGAAAGAGCACTAAACAGGGCAAAAATATAATGTAAAAAAGGGGAGATATTTAATAAAATATAAATTATATATAAATATTTTTATATAAATAAATGTAAATACTGTACATATTAATCTGTAATTTATTATTCCAGTAATTATTGACATCTTTTTAATTGACAAATTAATTAGCTATAAATCATATTTAAAAAAATATTTTAGTGACTAAGTGAATTTGGAACTTTTTCAATGAATCACCCAACATTATTTTTTATTACTGAGCATAAGAGCTTGCATTAAATTTCTAACAGGTGCTCTTAACCTTCCATTTACTACTTGATCTTTACTACTCTTTTTATAATTTAAATAAAAAGCGTAATAAAACCAAAAGAAAAACAGTGTTTTATTTAGACTTAATTTGCAAACAATTCTTTAAATGCCATAGTTTAAAAATTTTGTATGTATCCAGATGATTAAAAATAAAAAATGTGTGTCCATGAATTAATAAAATAATATAAGCCGGGAAAAACAGAACTAGAGCAAAACATCGTTAAACAGAATAGCATTAAGCAGGGTGTGACTGTATTTAAAAGAAAAAGCATTAAAAAATTTAAAAATTCTTTTTAAGATAGGATACTTAAAATAGTGTAGTTTAAAATGTATAAGATTGTAATGAAACAAATTAAATGCTTAAAATAAATTAAATAAGTAAAAAAACAAGCAATTTAAGTCTTTTCCGTTTCGGACAACGGACATTTTAGAGCATTTTCGTGTAAGCAGTGGCTACGGTTATGCCGGACGAAATCCGTATTTTTTTTTCCGGGTTACAGCCATAGATTTTTGCTCCACGTGTATGGGTTTTGATAAATAGAGAGGGAAGTAGTCATGTTGAATAACTGTTACAAAAATAAATAATGATTACGCCCCTTTGATTAGCTTTTATTATTTATATTTAAAATATAAGCAAAAACGGTACTTAAAACGCCCCCTTTTTCGGCCCTAGAGGTCAGATCGCGAATTGGACTTTTGATGTACACTTGGCAGGCCAAGACCTACAAAATGATATATACATCATGGATCTAGGACTTATGGTTGCTTAGATATAGGGCGCTCCTTTGTTAATATAGCTTATATAGTAAAAAACGGTACTTAATACGCCCCCTTTTTCGGCCCTCAGAGGTCAGATCGCGAAATGGACCAAAGTCATTTTTTGGCAGGCCAAGACCTACAAAATGATATATACATCATGGGTCTAGGACTTATGGTTGTTGAGATCTGGGGTGATGACGGACAGACAGACAGATAAAACGGGGACAATAGAGCATTTTTTTTCGAAAATACTCTAATAAAATCTCTCATTAACATTCTAAGCCTTTAAATTTATTTCTAGGTTATGACTAACTGCGCATTACCTATGAAAATAATGATGTAGCTATTCATAATTTCATTTAAATGTACCTTTTGATTCTCCCATTTTGTTCTATAACTTTTTATTAGGAATTATTGCAGGTTAAATAAAATTTGTTTTACTTACAATATTTTTATATTGTTTTAAATGCTTCAGTAATTCACTTCTGCAGTAATTGCCATGCTGTAATCAAAGGCAACATATTAGCTCAATATTCTTCAGATAGATATTTTTTTTATATACAAATAAAATCTAAATAGTTATATTATTAATATTACCATCCACTTTGTAAACCAGTGAGCCTTCGGGTCTAGGACTGCCACAAAATGTAAGGGAGTTAATCTGTTTTGTTGAGATGGAGAAAGCTGAGATGTAATTAAATTAAGAGTGCTTTGAACAACTTCCTGCATATAGATCAGTGGATAACGCACCCAGTAATTGGGTGCTTCTTGCTGAAACTCTACCATTAATCGAAACTGATGAAAAAAAAAAGAACAACAAGACAAATTTAAAATGGATATAAAACATAAGTAAAGTGAAAAGTTGAATCTGTTTTGAACTAATATATGAAAATACTCACAGCTTTTAGAATTTTGATCACATCTTTATTCGAAAAGTCTAAACCTTTATTAATTACAGCCTGATTTGTAGACTTAAATTGATCAGATAAAAACTCGACTAGAAATAAGAAAAAAAAAGTCACCAAAGTTAAAAAAAAAGAATATCATCTTGAAAAATTCCAGAAAATAAGTTGACAACTATCCTTTTTTATAAAACTTAATATAAAAATTTCTCACTGAGTAATATATATACTTGATTTGTATTATGTGAAGCATGACTGAATGATTTTGCGATGAATTTTAAACTCAATTCCTGCAATAAGAAAATTTTATTATTGAAACTTTAGCGAAAGACTTCTGAGCAAGACAATCTATCTGTAACTTTACTACTTTATATCATTTAAATACTAAAAATTAACTACAATTTAAAAAAAAGGCCATCCAATCAATAAAACAAGCATAGGGTGCATATTCAACATCAGCTAAGGAGCAACGCACATTTCACTTATCAGAAAATGTTCTGAACATTTCAAAAGTATGTATTTTGTACTTAACTTTTCAGTATGCAACTCATTTACAAATGCTGAACAACACTTAATTAAATATTTTAGGTCAGATTTCAAATAAAATGAAGGACTTCATTAACTTTAGTAAGGAAGTTCATTTTTAAATATGTTGTACTAATTCAAAACAGTGCTCACATAGTGGGGTTGTGCCAAAGTCTAGATCAGAGCAAATGATTGGACCAGATGCTGACAGTCCATCTTTTCTTCGGCATAACTAGTATGTTTAACCACTAATAATAAAAATACATGTATTGTGATCTATGATTGCAGAAAATTAACTATAAGAAATTGTTTTCAAAGCCAAGAGATACAGAATTACTAACTGATATTTGGTCATCAGGATCAGCCAAGTTCTCTATTAAATTTTTCCTCAGCTGCACCCAGTGTTTATTGTGAACTATCTCACCAGATATTAAATGATTCAGTTTCTGCATTGCATCTTTTCTTGTCTATAAATAAAATAAAAATATTGCTTTAGACAACCTTCACAAAAATAATACATTGTGGTATATTTTTATAATGTAAGGTTGTAAATGAGCAGTTATTTCTACTAATTAATACAATTACTGTTCCAAAATAGTATTTACACATATAATGAGGTTCTGAAAAAAGCATTCATCAATTTATTCTACACTTACTGAAGGGGTTTTTGTTTTTGAAATATTCTCAGCAATGCTTTTTAAATAGTCTTGATTGAAAAGCATCACACTACCCTATAGATTACAATTAGAAGCATAAAGTATTACAAATAGCATTGTAATTATCTCTTTAACACTAGAACGACGGCAGCGGTCATATTGACCGCAACGCTATTTTGCTGTTTAAATACTTCTAAATGGCTAGCCCCAGACTATTGAAATTTTATGACTTTTATATCTTTATAACATTGTTAAAATTATAGAAGATTATTTTTGTTGGTTTTATAATGATCGAAAAAAAACAAGTTATAACTTGAACAAGTGAAGCGGTCATAATGAATGCCATACTGATTAATATCTAGTGGCGCTGTCGGCTGATGTCATCTGATTGCCAAAAGCACATCCATCATTAGTACTATAAGGTAGAATCAAAAAGAGTTGCCATCAATTTGTAAAGGCACAACTCCAGAACGTTTTTCTTCAAAAGTACTCATCAATGGTAAAAAAAACCCTCACAATTTACCGTCGCAAGCCAAAAAAGAAAGTCTGCTTATTGATTACCGTGCATAAACATGTTGAAATTGGTGAAACAAAAAAAAAAACTTCCAGAAACTGTGCAATATTATAATTTTTCTAAGTGTGGAGCAGATGTTCTGGACACAAAGAGATCAGTATCACGAAGATGGCATGTCTATATCTTCTACAATGTTCTGGAATTTGCGGCTATAAACGCATTTATATTATTTTGACTATACAACTATTCCAACATTTCTAGTCGGTCTTATATTTTGAAACTTGTTCATGAATTGAGATCGCCTTACTGTGCAACAAAAAAATTCCATCAGACATTCCTGTGAAAAGTTGAGCAAGGAAAAGCACACGCCATCAATGCTCATTTTATCGTAACAAAACACAAGATGACTAATGAACAGAATGTGATTACTTACGTTTTTTTTTTGAAAAATACTGTTTATAATTCTATAGATATTGTTTCTTTGGTTGTTACACATAATAAAAATAATTATTATAGGACATAATCTATTAAAGCTTACCGCCGCGGTCAAAATGACCGCTTCACTCTTTAAAGGTAGTTCAAATAATCCGTCGTTCTAGTGTTAAAAAACTATGTACTAAAATTCAATTAAACATGTACAAATTTTTTATGTGGTAATTTTCAAAATGTTACTTTCAATATTAATTATTGAGAAAAACAAATTTATTATTTTATAATATGAATAAAAAAAACTAACTGAATGTATATTTATTAATTTCTAAAATATATATTTTTTATATTGTTTAATAATATTTCTAGTACAATTTTTGAAGCAATAAAAGGTAAAATAATATGCAAAGACTAGAATTTAGTCATTACTTATGATAAATACTGTTAATTAAAAAAAATAGTTATAAAAAGCTATGAATAATATATTTCATTATTATTCAAGAAATAACAAAGAATATTAAATAGAGAAAAAAAAATTGATTAAAACAGTCAATCTTTCAATAAAAACTGTAAAAAATCTAAATTATACCCAAACGAAATACAACTACTATAAATTATAGATTTTTGTGCTGTCCATAACAAAAGGTATTATGTTGATATTAATGAGATGCACATTTTAACTAAATGCCTGACTAAACTAAGAGAAATACAAAAGTTGCTATGTAGATATAATTTAATTCAGTCGATAAAACAAATAAAATCAAATAAACATAAAAAATAATGACTACTTAAAATAATATTATTATAAAAGAAAAATTAATAAAAACTTTCGAAGATAAAAATGTATGATCCATGTTTTTTGTCAGTTCTTTGTTATCATTTTCTTTCAAGAAGAATTGGAAGAAATTTGAAATAATTGATTTAATTTCTATTAAACATTTTTTTTACTATTCTACAAAGAAATGCTGGTAAAAGACAAGTTAAATTTACAAAACAAAAGCGAATATAAAACTAGCAACAAATAAATTAATAACAATTATTTATCTACTAAATATTATCTGTATGAGAAAAAAAAAGTTTTAAAAATACAAAACCTAAAAACAATCAAAGCTGTTAATAAAGAATAATAAATATTCCATTTCAAACCCATCCTGTTTTTCAGTGAAAAGATTTCACTAACATAAACAGGTCACCGCAAACTGCAATAGCTGGAAGACTCAAACCTATGAGATGACAGACTTACTCATTCTTTTAATAAACTATCATATTTATTTTAGTTTCATGATTATATTCATAACTCGACAAATGCTGGATAATTTTATTTCATAATTAATTATAACAACTGTAACTTAATCCTCCTAAAATTAATACATTTAATAGAATGAATTATTTTTTATATGTAAATTTTTTTTATTTATTACTAAAATTAAGATTGTTTTAAATGTCAATTTTATGTCTTATTTAGAAAATATTCATCTCATATGTTTAACCCACCAAGCTTTATTGGTGTTAAACAATGGAACATCTACTGCACACTAAAGCTTGTCTAACCTGATCATACAAGCTATTAAATGAAGATACCTCCTCATCATCTGTCATCATTGATGTTTTAAGGGGATCCACACCTTCTGCATACCCAGTAAATTTACCAATATCAAATTCATCATTGAAGTTAGCTAAAAGACTTTCAACTGCCTCGCCCAAATTTTTACCAAGTTTAAACTTCAGATCTGTAATTCTTACAATAAAAAAGTTCATTACTTTACTTTGATATTTTTTTACAGTCAATAAAATACATAAAAAAATTTTAAAAATTATGTAAACCATGATTTCAAACTCTTTAAATCACAATAAAAATTAATTAACAAAACGAATAAAAAAATCTTATTTGATAGACGCTTAGGTTTTTGAAAATATTTAACTTTGTTTCAGGTAACTATTCAATACCTCAATCAAAACTCTAGATTCCTAGCTATTCCTAATGTAATAAATACAAATTGACATGTTTTTAGTATGATAAAGTTTGATTTCTTGCTGTATAGTACTTATTTTATTTTAAAAAAAAAATTAAAATTTCCCTTCTTGGCCCTAACGGGCCAAATAGGGCAGATGGAGTGTAGAATCCATCTGTTTCCATAACCTCGGCATATGAAGGGATTGTGTGGTTAGCACAACGCCCAGCCGCCTTTACTTCCCCAACTTGAGTCACGTACCCATTTTAAAGCTGGGTAGGCTTGTGGGGCGACTTTGCACCAAATTTCACCTGGAAAAATAACATGGGCCTCACCGAGGATCGAACCCAGGACTCTCAGGTTGACAGTCAAGTATCTACACCATTCGGCCATTCGTCCCACTTATTTTATTTTAGTACTTTGAAAAATTCACTATAAAAAAAAAACAATTAAAAAAATGTGGCTCACTCTTTGGATTCAATAATGCGATCTATTATGTTGTTAACTTTACTTTCATGGCTGTCAGTCTGCCCTGTGGTAGAGTTTCTTTCAGGTTCATCATCTATTAACGGACTAAGAATTTCATCTAGTTTTCTTTTCAGAGCTCTCACTAAGTCATGTCTATAATTTAAAATTGTTTATGACTGATTAAGGAAAAAATCAATTATTAAAACATTCATAATTAGCAAAAACCAACAACGTTATTTTATCACTAATTTTATTACTAATAAAAAACTAAATAAATATAAAAAAGCATATAATCAATGCTCCAATTGCCAAGGGCAATCTGGGTACCAAATAAGGATTGATTGCTTCTGCTTTAAGCTTTTATGAAATTGAACATTATTTTTTTCAATTTTTGTGATATTATTTTTATATTTTACTTGTGAAAACTTTCATCATTCTCTTCTAAGTGAAGGAGTCTATCTTCAGCTTGCTCAAAGGATTCTGCATCACGAATTATTGGTTCCCAGCTGGTAATTAGTTCTCTTAAAGCACGTTTTAAGTCTTCCCCTTCTAATCCTCGCATGGTCATTATTGTGATGGTCTAAAAAAATACAAGCTGATTGATAAAAATGTAATAATAATACTACAGAAACAATTAAGTACACCAAACATACTACACTTTGTCGTAAGTCCAAGTCAAACTCTTCAGACAAAACATGTAACTCTCAGTCTCTCATATATTTCTTATACACGGTCAGACCTGTGTTACGTATGAATTTATAGTCTACTATTTATAATGTATGTGCGTGAGTTATTTAGTGAAGATACCTGATTAATAAAATATACATTGAACAAGTGAAGATTTGTACAATTTTATTTCGCATCGATGAAAAACAAAGGTATTATAGCCAGCGTTTACAATAGCATTTCGAGCCAAAATTGTCTTTTCGCCATCTTGTCGCGTCCTGTTACTACGGAAGACGAAAACACTTCGTTAACAGAAATAGAAAGTATCGGTTCTCTACTTTTTTATAAAGTCTAGATTTGAACACTAACAAAAAATCAATTTAAGCTTGCAGTATTACATACTAATAAAAACATTAAGATGTTTTGTACATTTAGATTTAAAGAAAATAATTTTAACTGAGTCCGTGATTTTTTCAATCAAAATGTGAATGATTTATAATAGAGGAAAATATGATAGTTTTTAGTTACTGCAGAATATATACATTTATTACGGATAGGTAAACTTGGTGACAATGTTGGACCCCACTATCCCCCCCCTCCACTCCAAAAAAAAAAAAAGTCCAGTAAAATTCATATCAAATTTGTCATTTTGTCATTAGAGGACTCAAAAATATGTTCTGCCCCCGATATCTCTATACTTATAAGACGCATTTGTTGTCTGTCTGTCTGTCTGTCTGTTCCCTTATAACTCAAGATCCAGACAACCAAATAACGTGAAATTTGTTACGCATACACATAATTACATGGGGAAGGTTATAGGACAGGTTTCGTTTCATCTTGATGGGTAGTTTAATTGTAATTAATTATTTTTATTTTAGTATCTCTTATACTAATAAGACGCATTTGTTGTCTGTCTGTCTGTTCCCTTATAACTCAAGATCCAGACAAACAAAAAACGTGAAATTTGTTACACATACACATAATTACACGGATAAGGTTATAGAACATGCTCCGTTTCATCTCGATGGGTAGTTTAACTGTAATTATTTTTTTTTATTTTAGTATTTTACTATATTAAAGTAATCTCGACGGCGCCATAAATAAAATTCCTCTGTGACGCCATTTCCCGATGATCGAATAGAACTTGCGCGCTGGTGTTGTATTGTGCATTTATGATGCAAAGAATTGTTGATGTTTTTTCATGCCTCCCGATTTGTACAGTTTGAGGAAGGTAAATGAATGAGGAAGGATTTTAGAAGTTATAAGGGAACAGACAGACAGACAGACAGCAAATCAGAGATAAGCGGACAGCGGACGCGTCCGCTTGCGGACGCAGATCCGCAGACATTTCCAAATCCGCGGGCTGACAGCGGACGCTTCGTATGGTTAAGTTGCGGACTCGCGGACTGACGCGGATCTTCTTTAGCGTTACCATAAAAAAATTTCAAGTCATTTAAACAGCTAAATTTCAGCAATGCGGACGCGCGGACTGACTGCGGACCAATGTTGTAAGATTCTGCGGACGCGGACGCGGATCATTGATAGAAATCCGCGGACGGACGCGGACGCTAAATTTCAAGATCCGCACACCTCTGCAGCAAATGCCTCTTGTAAGTATACTATTTGCAAGTACCCGGCTTTGCTCGGGTTTAAAATAAGGTTTTCTGTTTACCTTCTGTTTTCTCCCTACCCCCTCTCTCCCTTCCTCTCTCTCTCCCTCCCTCCCTCCCCCCTCTCTCCCTACTCCCTCCCTCCCTTTCTCCCTCCCTCCCTCTCTCAAATCTCTCTCCGTCCCTCTCCTATCTCCCTCTCTCCCCTCTCCCCCTCCTTCTCTCCCCCCGTCCATCCTCCTCCTTCCCTCTCTCCCTCCCTGTCACCTCTTTCTCTTTATCTCTTCCTCCCATTTCTCCCATCCTCTCCCTCTCTCCCTCCATCCCCTCTCTCTCCCTCCCTAACCTCTCTCTCCCTCCTTTCTCCCTCCCTCCCTCCCTCCCCTTTCCACCTCTCTCACTCCCTCCCCATCGCTCCCCCTTCCTCTCTCCCTAATTACCTCTCTCTCCCTCCCTGCCACCCTCACTTTTTATCTCTCTCCCTCCCTCTCTCCCTCCCTCCCTCTCTCTCCCTCCCTACCCCCTCTCTCCCTCCCTTCCTTTTTCTCTCCCTCTCCCCCTGCTCTCTCTCCCCCTGGTCCTCATGCCATCTCTCTCTCCCCCTCCTTTCTCCCCCTGTCCACCTCCTCCCTCCTCTCTTCCCCCTCCCGGCCTCCCTCCTACCCCCCTTTCCTCTCTCCTTCCTGCCCCCTCTCTCTCTCTTTATCTCTCTCTCTTTATCTCTCTCCCTCCCCCCTCTCTCTCTCTATCTCTCCATATATATATATATATATATATATATATATATATATATATATATATACTTATTATTATGGTTTCACACTTCTTCTAAAATCCTTCTTCATTCCTTTACCTTCCTCAAACTGTACACATCAGATAGCATGTGTAACAAGGAAGGGGGAGAGATGGGGAGGGAGAGAGAGGTGGAAAGGTAGGGAGGGAGAAAGGAGGGAGAGAGGGGTTAGGTAGGGAGAGAAAGGGGAAGGAAGGAGAGAGGGAGTGGATGGGAGAAATTGGAGGAAGAGATAAAGAGAAAGAGGGGGCAGGGAGAGAGAGGGAAGGAGGAGGGAGGAGGATGGACGGGGGAGAGAAGGAGGGGGAGAGGGGAGAGAGGGAGATGGGAGAGGGACGGAGAGATGGGAGAGAGGGAGGGAGAGGGAGGGAGGGAGAAAGGGATGGAGGGAAAGGGAGAGAGGGGGAGGGAGGGAGGGAGAGAGAGAGGAAGGGAGAGAGGGGGTAGGGAGAAAACAGAAGGTAAACAGAAAACCTTATTTTAAACCCGGGCAAAGCCGGGTACTTGCAAATAGTCTCTATACTTATAAGACGCATTTGTTGGCTGTCTGTCTGTCTGTCTGTTTTCTTATAACTCAAGATCCAGACAAAAAAATAACGTGAAATTTGTTACACATACACATATTACATGGGGAAGGTTATAGGACAGGTTTCGTTTCATCTGGATGGGTAGTTTAATTGTAATTAATTTTTTTTATTTTAGTATTTTGCTATATTAAAGTAATCTCGACGGCGCCATAAATAAAATTCCTCTGTGACGTCATTTCCCGATGATCGAATAGAACTTGCGCGCTGGTGCTGTATTGTGCCTTTGTGATGCCAAGAATTGTTGTTTTTTCATGCTCTCTGATTTGTACAGTTTGAGGAAGGTAAAGGAATGAAGAAGGATTTTAGAAGAAGTGTGAAGCCATAATAATAAATGTGTATATATATATATATATATATATATATATATATATAGAGAGAGGGGGGGGAGGGAGAGAGAGATAAAGAGAGAGAGAGGGAGGCAGAGGGGAGAGAGAGGGGAGAGAGAGGAAAGGAGGGGGGATGGACAGGGGGAGAAAAGGAGGGGGAGAGAGGGAGATGGTAGAGGGAGCAGGGTTGGAGAGGGAGCAGGGGGAGAGGGAGAGAGAAAGGAAGGGAGGGAGAGAGAGTGTAGGGAGGGAGATAGAGGGGAGGGAGGGAGGGAGAGAGAGGGTGGGAGAGAGGGAGGGAGAGAGATAAAGAGTGAGGGGTGCAGGGAGGGAGAGAGAGGGAATGAGGAAGGGAGGAAGGGGGAGAGAGGGGGAGGGAGAGAGAGGTGGAAAGGGGAGAAGGAGGAGGGAAAAAGGAGGGAGAGAGGGGTTAGGGAGGGAGAGAGAGGGGAGGGAAGGGAAGGAGAGAGGGAGAGGATGGGAGAAATGGGAGGAAGAAATAAATAGAAAGAGGGGGCAGGGTGGGAGAGAGAGGGAAGGAGGAGGGTGGACGGGGGGAGAGAAGGAGGGGGAGAGGGGAGAGTGGGAGATGGGAGAGGGACGGAGAGAGATGGGAGGGAGGGAGGGAGGAAGAAAGGGAGGGAGGGAAAGGGAGAGGGGGGAGGCAGGGAGGCAGGGAGAGAGGAAGGGAGAGAAGGGGTAGGGAGAAAACAGAAGGTAAACAGAAAACCTTATTTCAAACCCGGGCAAAGCCGGGTACTTGCAACTAGTATACATATATACATACATACTATTATCTCTATTATCTACGATTCTCTGCCAATGGTCTCAAAAGAAAAGAAATTAAGAGTCATTTTACAGCCATTTCATTTCCGAGAGCCGCTTTGAAATCCCTCATTCTAGCTAAGGCCTCACATTTTCATATTTCTGTTGGATCTTATTCATCGGTTTGATAATATAGATCTACACGCTTTCGAGACCATCGACAACTACGCTTTTCATCACATACTGAGTACCACTATGATGTTCATACCACAGTGTGTATCTCTTATATATCTATGGTGTGCCTCATATATCTATGGTGTACCCATTATATATTTATGTTGTACCCCTTCTATATCTATGGTGTACCCCTACACTGTGTTTTTTTTTCAAACTCGGAATTAATAAAACATTTGAGACAAGTTAATTTGTGAGACTCTGACATTTAATAATAAGTGTGTTTCATTTATATTATTATTGAAGACAAATTCTTGATTCATGTATTCAAGGCGAGGGCAATAAGTAGACTTGTTTGGAGCTTTATTTTGTTTCCTACACAATACCACCGACATATATTTCTTTGTTTATGAATAAATTATTGCCATGTGATGTCACCCAGACATAAATAGATGAAAACATTGACAAACACAAAGGGTAAATAAGACATGGGCAAACTAACGGCTCGCGGGCAGTGTACGACCAGTCAAGCTGTTTCATCTGGCCCGCACGCTTCTTCCCTCGTTCACATTATTAAATTAAATTATTTTTGATAAACACTACACCCATCTGCTTATTATTTGGATAAATAATTTGGTGTAATGTGTGTGTGTGTGCTTGAGAGTGTGTGTCTGTGTGTGTGTATGTGGTATATGAGTGAATCATGTTTTATTGTTGGTAAATGCTTTGATATGTCAGCCAAAACATGTTCTGAAAAACAACAGTAACGAACAATGCAATGTCAGCACAATGCCCTATTAAAATTCCTTGTCCCCCTTCAAGTTTATAGATTACATTGTTTCTTGCATGACAATACATATTATATACGTATATAATATGTAGGCTATATAAAGGAGAATGAAGCGTCTCATTGGAGAACAATAGTACCATGGCCCCACTATAGGTGTATCCACGTTAATTCCGGTTCAATGGCCTTATATCTGTTCTAAAGTAGGCCTTATATTTGGAAAATCCAGTTCAGAGGTTAAAACCTAAACTTTAAAATAAAATAAAAAAAAAACAATATAAAAAATAGATCGCATAATTTAGATATATTTTGAACTGTCGTATGTGCATTTAGACATATGGGGTCACGTGGTGTGACTTGCGCTGATAGAGGTTAAAAATCTTACGATGGGCTTACTGACCTTGTCATTGTTTCATTTACTGACCTTGTCATTGTTTCATTTACTGACCTTGTCATTGTTTCATTTACTGACCTTGTCATTGTTTCATTTACTGACCTTGTCATTGTTTCATTTACTGACCTTGTCATTGTTTCATTTACTGACCTTGTCATTGTTTACTGACCTTGTTATTGTTTCATTTACATCAGAATAACATTTTTTTGTTATCTTTAACCCAGAAAAAATCGATGACAGATTAGAAAAAAAAAGTACTCACATTTTTTTTCTTTTTAGTTTTCATGTTGACTAACATCAGGGCCGTTCTATGCGAGAACCTAAAGTATAGAGGGCCCCTTTACGTATTCATTTTTATTAAGTCTGATTCTATGAGGGCCCCGACAGTTACTTCTGCCAAGGGCCCAAAAATGTCTGTGAAACTCTGCCCATTTTAAAAAAGACACAATAACGGCTCTGACAGACAGTATGGTAAAGTCGGAAATAGGACAGTGGCGGCCTTAGCAGTAAACGGTAAAGTCGGAAATTGGACAGTGGCGGCCTTAGCAGTAAACGGTAAAGTCGGAAATGGGACAGTGGCGGCCTTAGCAGTAAACGGTAAAGTCGGAAATGGGACAGTGGCGGCCTTAGCAGTAAACGGTAAAGTCGGAAATGGGACAGTGGCGGCCTTAGCAGTAAACGGTAAAGTCGGAAATGGGACAGTGGCGGCCTTAGCAGTAAACGGTAAAGTCGGAAATGGGACAGTGGTGGCCTTAGCAGTAAACGGTAAAGTCGGAAATAGGACAGTGGCGGCCTTAGCAGTAAACTTTAGTGGGGGACCAGTGTAAATGTCATTAGCGGCGCTTATAGGGAGTACTATATACGGGACCTGAAATATAGTTTTAGTTGTGTTAAAGCTAGCTACAGTGACGTAGCGAGATTAACTAGCCCAGCTAGTATTAGTAGTAATTTAATTATAATATAATTTATATTTATATTAATTTGAAAATTTACAAATACACCAAATTGAAGTACAGACAGACAGCGACGTTAAAATATAAGTATAATATATATGTAAAATATACCATTTAGCGCCCCTTTGTGAGAAGCGCCCGGGGCATTATGCCCCCCCTCACTACGCCACTGGATAGCTAACAAAAAAAGCCTAAGACACTGGGCCTAAGGCCGCTGCTACTACCGGTATGGGCGGACTTATGTCAGTTGAGGAAATGCCTCCTACAGTTCAGCGTGCACTGATTGATGCCCCAGGCGCAAAAGAAAATATTGGGCCGTTAAGAAAATGAGACTCATCAAAGAGTGTTGAATTGAGATTTGCGGGGCCCTGGGTGCGCCAGTCATTAACTCCGCCTCTGAGTGAGTGAGAGCAAATGAAGTCGTTTTAAGAAACAGCAAAAGAACCACAGTGGTAGATAGCCAATCCTTTATTAGATAAAACAACACACGAACATGCCTATTGATATAGACATGATCTCTCATATCGACAAAACATTTCTTTTAGCCCATGGGTCAAGACCGTATATATAGAAGTATCAATACTATCGACTTCAATTCGACCTTTATGTGTAGAGGGTTTTGTCATACACTCTTGGTGAACACATACCATTTATTAATTAAATACAGTGATAGCAAATTTATATATAATTTTAAAGTAATTTATAGACGCATTAGCTATTTGTTAACTTGTAAAAAAATAAACTTTGAGCCTACCATGCATAGGCATATAAATAACATATTTATAAGTTTTATCTTTTTTTTAAATTGTTATAGTAAAATATTACAAATTAGACAAAAATAACTACTATAAATTAATAATTGTAATAAAAGATAATTATATTATAATGTATTACACTTTAATTACTTGTAAACATCTATCATGCTTAATATGATGTTTTTAATAATCTATAATTATCAGTAGTCCTTGCTTAACACACATGTGATGTTTCATTACTTAAACCATCTTTCATTCAACTCTTTTTTTTTTTGTTAACAAGTTTACAAGTCGTTACAAGGTTGTCTGTCAACAGCTGACCCGTTCGACGTCACGTTGTGTATGTAGTTGACAGATCCGTTAGGCTAGGGTCTTTACACTTTACACGATCTATTTTTAAAATGGCCATGAGTGTTCCTCTCCCCTATCG
The DNA here is from genome assembly GCA_021962125.1 of Bulinus truncatus. Taxonomy (NCBI): domain Eukaryota; kingdom Metazoa; phylum Mollusca; class Gastropoda; family Planorbidae; genus Bulinus; species Bulinus truncatus. Next base: position 14,585 of record JAGDYQ010000071.1, on the reverse strand, counting down.
AATGTTATGCAATTTCTATCATCCACCCCCGTCCTACATAGCATTGTACTACATTCCTTATCGCTGACCTACTAAACTCAGGATGAATTTGACCGGATCGTTTTGACCGGTTCGTTTTTATTTGTTATCCCTCACCCCAACCCACCTGTTTAACCTTTGCACTATCAGCAGAACTTGGCGAATGAGACGCTAGTAAAGGCGGGGCCTAAAATGTATGGTGGAAAAATTATGTAGGGAAATTTCAGAATTTTGTGTAGCAATTTGTGTTTGCTGTTTATCTTATAAATTAAAGTGCATTTACCCACATTAGCTGTGTTTACAAGGGGCCAGTGAACAAATCATAACAAACTATAAAGTGAAATAAACAGTGTTGTTTTATTATATATATATTCAATATATATATATATATAAACGACGATAACAATGCCGGCAGGTTTGTCCTCTTTGTTTTCATTGTCAGTTGTTCACGTATTACTATGTTGGCAATAACACAATATAAATATTATTGTTTATTTAATCTTAAATTTGTTGAGTTTAATACAATGTCTTGAACTAGTTGAACATAAATATGTATGTAAACATCCGCATGTTATCTCTCAGATGTTAAGGGTTTTTATTTTTTATTTATTTTGTTTAATATTTAAAACTTTCATAAATTTTGATTGCTGTGTGCACACTTATGTTTTCGTTACTTATTAGGCTCATTAGTTTAAATACTGATGCTTGTATTTATAAAGCTGTATAGTTTATCAGTGAAAGCTAAGCATTCTGTTTCTAGAGTTAATCATGAAAACTAGCCTAGCTAGTATTACTAGTAATTTAATTATAATAATAATAATATAATTTATATTAATTTGAAAATTTACAAATACACCAATTGAAGTACAGATTACAGACAGACAGCGACGTTAAAATATGAATAATTTCGTAATCATTTTTAAGCTTCTAAATTATCAACCGGCGAGTGTTTCTTTATTATGATTATGTAATACAAATTACTAGGCGTCTCTTAGTAACCATTATCTTAAGTAAAGATTTGTAGCGTAAGTTGTGACCCTATTTTCAATTGAGGTCATAGGTCACATCTTTTGCTTACCGGTGCACCTTTACTGCATAATTTCTATATTTACTTCTCTCACACGATTTCCACTGAACCAATCGTAACCTGACTTACTTAGCTGACATCTCTGCCCATACTGACCTTTGAATGTGTACCCTATCGAAAATTAAAATGTGAATTTAAAAGACATTTATATAAAAAAAAAAACTAATAAAAATATTGCACTGTAGTTAAACGTGTATGTACAATTATTAAAATTTGACTTTATTTATATACCATAATACAAACCATTTAGTTTGATAGGCCAACTAATTAATGCCAAATAAATTGCCTGAGGCTGCACCCCCCAGCTCCCCCCCCCCCCCGGCTACGACCTTGTTATATGCATTAGCATATAAAATTAGAGAGCATCTGTAAAAAGAAAGTAGTGGGGGGTGGGGGGGGAGGGTATCGTATGATTTGTAATTGTTGCCGTTTTATTTTTTAGTGTTAGAAAATTTGACGCTTCAAATGTAGGCCTGCATGTTTGATGCTGAAAAAAATATTGGGAAGTGGAGAAAGAGCTTATAGTATTTAGGTTGTTTATAATTATAATTTTGTAATGTTTTCTTTGAGCACCTTTATTTTCTCTCTTTTTTTTTTTCAACACTATCTTTTCTCATCAATATCATGGCGGCGGTATGCGTGTTAATTTTTTCACAAAATAACCCCACAAAGCAGACAAGACAATGCGATACAAACCAAAGCCGCTGCATCTATTGTGCTGTTCAGTGATGTTTTCCCCAACCATGGTGTTTAATTACACATTTAGCACCCAATTATTGAGTTTTACAGAATGGAATAGTTGGGGGAATGTGATTCAAGAAGGGTAATTCAATCCAGAAATGGTTATTATTTGTCGACCCAGAGATGTCCTTCAACCCCCTCCCCGCCCCGGGTCATATGTTTAAACCACCAGAGTATTAACATAATATCATAAACATACCACTTACCAAAATAAACATAAAAAGCGAAATGTAGCATAAAACTATGACAGGTCTTTAACCAATAGGACCGACCCCCCCCCCTTCCACTTTTTTTTTTCAACTGGGCCCTGTCAGGTTGGGCTATTTACAGTAACTTATAACTTTTCGCAATACGTATGTGCTTCCTTGAGTGCTGCTAACTTCTCCCATCAGGCACAGTACCTCATCAGGCAGGCATTACCTAATTTTACATTAATTCCCATGGCTGGACTTTTTATAAGCATCCCCCCTCCCCATTTCTCTCCCTTAAAATTTTCAATACAGTCAGGAGCTATATACTGTGACATTCAGCAATATACTTCTGTCTTGGAGTCATTGAGTTAATCCTTTTAGAATATCATTAGTAGGGACCAGTTCAAACCAACAGCGGGCTGGAACTTATGATACAAATGTGGTTCAGTTATAATATCATTGTATAACATTTTAAAGTCATTAGTCCTGGATGGTAGAAAAGCTGTCAATAGGGGAAACTGCAAGATATTACAACTACAAAATATATGAAGACTGAAGAGGTGTAACTAGTGTTAGTGATGCCAGGTGAAGACTGGAAAAAGACACACCATGCCAAAAAGTATTAGAGATGCTGACAGACAGGGGTTTTGAGGGCCCACAACAAAACTACCTACTGGACCCATATATATACATTCTTATGTTGTGGGAGCCCTATGTACTACACACAAAAAAAACAACTGTCAAGGCAACTGCTTGCAAATCTTAGATGCTAATTATCTTTGATAACTGGAACCCCCTCAGACCCCCAACCGGTCTATGTCATACCAATGGGGAAAAAATCCAAACAGCTGCCTGGTTAGCCTAACCATAAGAACAATATTGGCTGACAACAAAATCAGTGCTTCACCTAGGTGGACTGGATTACTGCCTAGTTATCAGCAGTATGTGAAATAAAAATAATAAATGTAGCAACTCCATGTACCTCTGTTTAATAAAAAAATGAGTGGAAAATAGTGCATTGATCATAGATACTTTGAAAATGACAGTGGTTTTGTTTATTTTTCTCAAGCGTAGTGAAACTTAAATGATCAGTTTTGAAATTTAAAAAAAAAATCTATTGTTATATGTTGAGAACATTTTTTTTTTTTACTACAAAATGTAACAGTGAGAATAAACTCTTGCTGGTAATAAGCTTAATATTTTATTTTTGATTATTATGTTTTCATGATAGCCTAACATACAAAGAGTTACAATAGGAAATGTTTATTCTAATGACAGAAATTCGCCAAGCAATGTTGGACTACTGGAAGGAACACTCCAAAGAAGGGTCAGTGAATGAGATGATGCTGGACACATCAGCAGAAGAACTGACTAAAGAAGAACTGCCTGAGATTTTATCTTACTTGCCAGATTTCAGAGGAAAGACAGTCATAGAGCTGGGTGCTGGCATTGGGTGAGTGTTTGACTAATTGTGTCTTGAGTTTGTTACTCGCTGTACTTTTGAGTTTATTACTATGGGTTGCTGGTATTGTGTGTGGTATAACTTGATGCTGGTTTGTGTGAATGTAAGCTAATATTGTGTAATAACCTAGTGCCAGTAAGGTGTATAATATAACCTGTAGCTGGTTTGGTGTGTGTATAAATTGTTGCTGTTATTGCATGTCTTATAGAATTATTTAGTAGATATTTAGACACATTGCTGGGGATGCTGGCATATTTAATTATTTATTTTTGGCTTTTTTTCTAATTTTTTATTAGGTCTTTGTGAAAAAATATCATTTAAGAGTTCTTTTATTGTATTATTCTAAATACATAAGTATGAAAAAAATATAAAAATAGACCATTTTATATATATTGGATTTCACTGAATGAAGTTTTATATTTCCATACATGCTATCTTTCTTTGTGATTCCATTGCAGACGCTTTCACAGCTGAACTAGCAAAGAAGGCAGAAAAAGTCATAGCTGTAGATTTTATGGAAGATTTTGTAGAAAAGAACAGAAAGGCAAATCAGCACATGGGTAACATAGAATTTGTTGTCGCTGATGTGACAAAGATGGAAAGATCCATCTGAAAGGTGAATCACTACTAATTATTAAAAATAAATAGGTTAAATAAAATAATAACCTTGTTTTTTTGTGTGTTAAATTTCCATTTTATTTATAAAGCTGGGAAATAAAAAGAAATGAACAACTAGAATAGAATATTGACGACAAGTACCTGTCCATTCATTTGAAATTTTAATAATCTATAATTATTCTATCAAGACTCTGATTATACACCTAAGACTTGTATCTCCATCCTCACATTATTTACAAAAATGAAGTACTATAAATTATAAACTTTACTTTTGCATTATGTGATATTTAAATGATATTTTATGTTTTTCAGTGTTGATTTTATTTTTTCCAATTGGCTATTGATGTATCTAGAGGATAAAGAGGTGCAAGATCTGCTTTGGGAAACTGTTGATCATGGCTGAGACCTGAGGCTCAATTATTTATCAGAGAATCTTGTAGACATCAGTCAGGTACTAATGATATCTTTATTATTTGAATATCAAAATGATGAAAAAATGCATCTGTTAATTTATTTACTGTTTTTTATTTTTTTTTAAACAAAATTCATTAAATTTTCTGTTACACTTTTATTCAATTAGGTGACAAAGACAGGGGATTTAATCCATCCCAGTGCAAAAAGTCTGAGGGCTGTATGAAACTCTACTAATCATCAGTCACAGTGCCTTGTGGATGCTGATAATTTTTAGGTGGCTTTGATTTGGTTGTTTCTAAATCTGTCCATACATATCAAGGTATAGTTATAAACTTAGGTGAAGGAAAAGTGTTAATTAAACTAATTCTAGCTAAGCTATTTTTTGTTGATTAGAGAAGGTAAATGAAATTGCTAAAACATAATGTTTATAATTAATATTATTATTTTTTCAAAGTTATAATATTTTGTTAAGAAATGTTCTTCATAACAATGATATTAGAAATTGTTTTCTTCTTTTGATCTTAAATATTTAGAGAAAAAAGAACAATAATCAAATGCTTTGGCTCCTGGAGAAGGTGAAAAGGACAACCCCTCAGACCCATGGTTTCAAGAGCTTTAGGGGAGTTTCTTGATAAACAACAGTATTCTACTCGAGGCATTCTCTTGTATGAGAAAATTTATGGCAGAGCCTTTGTCAGTACTCGGTGGATTAGAAACAACAAAGGTTTATTTGTTTATTACCAAGGGGCGAGATTTATAAAAAAAAAATATTATTATATCAAATAAAATTCAGCTCTTTATTTTGAATTGATAAAATTATTTTAAAATCCTTAAATTCTCATGTTTCAGGAATTTGTAGAAATGTTAAATTTGCAACCTGGTCAGAGAGTATTGGATGTTGGTGGTGGTATAGGTGGTAGTGCTTTCTACATGTCAAAGGTCAGTGTATCCATTTCAGACATTTATACATTTTACAAAATAACTTGGCTTACTGGTTAGTCAACTAAAAAAAAAACACTTGGATGTTTCTAAAAACTTTCAGATTAATTTATTTGGGAGACAATGAATGTTTTTTTTTCGCCTAATAGACAAATCAGAAAAAAATGAAATAGATGTACTAGATTTACTTAATTTCTTCTTACTCTTTGTTTTCAGAATTTCATAAGTGCAAGAGTAATAATAATAGATCTGACATCCAACACAGACTCACATTGGTCTTGAAAGAGCTCAGGAAGTTGGGTGTGGTCCAGACGAAGTGATCTTCGAAGTTGCAGATGCCACAAAGAGAGAGTAACCCTGCTGAATCTTTTGATGTGATATACAGTCGTGATGTTATTCTCCATATATCTGATAAACTGGCACTGCTTTAAAAAGTTTTATGTAAGACATCCTTTTGATGAGTTATGTTCAATTATCCTCCATAAGATATATGCATCTTTCTTTAAAAAAAAATTGCAAAAGTTCATTTCTAAAATTCTATAGTTTCCATAATGAATATGGATGCTATACTATTTAATAAATAAGAAGGAAAACTTTTTGTTTTGTTAAATTTGAAATATATTATATTTATCTGAATATTTTAAATGATACATTCAAAATTTCATTGTGCAAAAATACTTAAATCTGATATAATGTTTTTTGTAATTTTCTTTAAGTAGACCATTTTGCTTTGATTCTTATATTTAAACATGTGAATAATTCTTTTCTATTATTTTTGAAATACTACCATTTCATATTAAAAATTACACTTTGTATATATTTTATAGAAATATTTGAGGCCCGGGGGTAAAATTCTCATCTCAGATTACTGCTGCAGTCCTGATGTACATTCTGAAGAGTTTAAAGCTTATGTTAAACAGAGAGGATATTATCTTTTGTCCCCACCAGCTTATGGAAAGGTTGGTCATGAGTACGCTCTAAAACTCTAATACCATCATAGCTCAAATATTTATCATGTTTATACTCTGCTGAATAAGAATTTGAAGATTTTAGGATTTTCTTTTTATCTCCTTGTCTACTGGCCCCAATAAAAAATTATCTCCCTGAAAATTATTTGCTCAAGTTAAAAACATCAAAATTATCCTTCACATAAAAGATCAGCAATTTAATCTGTCAATGTTGTATCACTGCTGGAGATGTGAGATATGATCATTTTCTTAATAGGCATTCAGTTATTATTTTACTAAGTTGTCTTTTTGAAACATTTGTAATAATTAACCAGTGGTAGTCTATGCAGTATTTTTTCCTAATTTGATAAGATATTAGAAAAAATCATCAGTAAAATGCAATGCATACATTTTAAATAAATACCGTCTAACAGGTTTTAGAAACTGCAGGCTTTTTTAACATCATAGCTGAAGACAGAACAGAGCAGTTTGCTGACATGCTTAATAAAGAAATGGAAAGAGCTGAAAATATACAAGATGAATTTATCAAGGTTAGATAGTTTGCTTAAATTTTTAATTCAAATTTTTAAAATATCTTTTATTTTAACTTCTGGTTTTCTATCATTTATTTGATTTTGAAAAATGAGCATAAACATTACTGAAGACATTGTTGTTCCTGGCAGGAGTTTGATGAAGATGGCTACAGAACTATTGTTGATGGATGGAAAGAAAAGCAAAACCGTGTTCAATTAGGCGTTCAAAGATGGGGACTCTTTTATGCTGAAAAACCATAATGATGTTGTTAAAAATTGTATGTTATCAATCTCTCAGGGTTAACTAAGATAAATTATACATTTTTAATTTATAAATCAAAACATTAAATTAATAACATCACTAACTATTACAATTTATAATGTAAATGCAATATACATGACAATATGCATTTTTTATATAATATGTTTTAAATACTTTATTTTGATTATTTATATTATTAAAAAAAACAAATTAGTATAAAGATATCTTCTACCTATCTTCGAAACAAAATTTATTTAAAAACAGAAGAAATAACATGTACATGAATTATATTTTATACTGGCATTACACAACATTGTTGTATTTCATTTTGCATCATTTAATATTACTGTGCTAACAACAGTTTTGTTGTTATAAAACACTGCATTATTATAATTTTATCTTCATTTTAATTTTGTGTTCATGTTCTTGATATTTTCTTTTTAGAAAAAGTTGACAGTTGAATGCAATATTCAGTGAGGCATTAAAATACATTATTTTATTTTGTTTTACAAATGTATGATAACATGTTAAGAAAAGTCCTTAACTGTCATTTTCATACTAATAATATTTTTGAGGTTAAAAAGCTCTTCATTTTTTGTAACTACTGTACAGATTTAAAAGAAATACCTTCCCATTCTTGGGAAATTATTTTTTAAAAATAATTCTCAATTATTTTCTGACATCAACTGTCACATTTGGGATTGTTTGGTTATTATAATGCCCTGCCACCTCTACTGTCCCTAACTAATGTCAGTAAAAGTAGTAAAATGTCAAGTACCCATTTTTTAATGGGGTGGACTTAAGGACATTGTTTAGGCCTGAGAAAAATCTCTGGACTCAGTAATTCTGTGGCTACATAAATGAGTGAGTTCAACTTAATCTGCTCTGAAAGTCATTATGGGCTTCTTAAGGGCAACTTTACTTTTTTAAAGTCAGTTATAGTTTATATTTTTTTTAACATATGTGTATCACTCATGTGTTATTTGTTGTGGTTAGCATTGGGATATTTTTTATAAACAGTTTTGATCTCTAGTACTTTTTCTTATATATGAGATTTATGATTTTTGTGTGAGATTATAGTATCTTGTGTGAGAAGGTGGAAGTTAATTTTTTTATCTCACTGAATCTTTTTTAATCATGTCTAATGATTACATTAAGTAAGCTAGTATGATTTTTCTTAACCATTGTTTTGTTTTTTAACTTTGGTTTTATCAAATTCTATTTTAAATATGTTAAAGTGCAAAGATTGAAATACTTGCACACATACCAATCTTTTTTGTTTATACATGTACATTTTTAAAAATTCAATTTTCAATAATTTAAAATTTTCTTTCAGCATTAAAATGAAGTCATTTTATTTTCGGGAAAATAAAAAATGGTCATCATAAATAGGTTAATTAAAGTTCCAGTGCCTGTTAATTATATGAATTAAAAATAGATAAATACATCCATTAACATCATTTGGTAATTTTAAACTAAAGTTGAGCAATCTAAAATGTATTACTATTAAAAGAGCCCATAGTACTAATTATGACCTGTTGTTGTTTTTTTGGCTCTATTTCAACTATGCAGTGCGTTTTCTGAGATCTGAACTATCAGCTACCCTGAGTAGTGCTAATAGAATATTTAAATGTAATTTTTAAAATGCAGCTTTTAACTGACAATGCTTGTGCATTTTTAAAACATTGTTGTCATGAATATTCATTTCAAATGTATTCAATAAAGGTTAAACAATAGATAATACAGGCCATTAACATAGGCAATAAGTGCATGTAGGACAACAAATAGATAATACAGGCCATTAACATAGGCAGTTAGTGTAGGACAACAAATAGATAATACAGGCCATTAACATAGGCAGTTATTGTAGGGCAACTAACAGTAAACATTTTATATCTGTAATCAGTGGCGCAACCAAGGGGGGGGGGCTTGAGCGCCCCCCCCCCGACCTAATCATCAATACATATTTTACTATATAAAGTTACTAAAAAGACTGTCAAACTTTTTGCACTTTTTGCTGGTTGCGCCACTGTCTGTAATGAATGTAATTGGCTAGGTATTTTAGGGTAGTGGTCCCCAACTTTCTTCTCATTGCGGACCGGTCAACGTTTGATAATTTCACCGTGGCCTACAGGGAGGGGGGGAGAAGTTGATTATTTGGATTTTAGATTCTTTTGATTTACAATGCCACTGTCGCACATAACCACTCAGATCCCAGTTAACCAGCCCCTGGCGTGAAAATTCTACAGCAGGGGCCAGGCAATAGCAGGGGGACAGGTAATATATTTTACTAAGTAGAATAAATAAGCAGAGGGGGGCCAGACAAAACGCAAGGGGGCGCCCCCCCCCCGCCCCCCGCGCACGATACGGGCCTGCAGTTAACCTCTCGCTCATGTAAAGTCGCACTATCCCGAGAGAAATACACGAAAGTAAATAAAATGGAAGTAATTTGATTTTTCTTGGGCGGCCTGGTACCATTAGATCCACGGACCGGTATCGGTCCACAGCTTTGGGGGGTTGGGTATCACTGTTTTAGGGGATCTAAATTGTATTTTAAATAATATATGTAACCAATTAATTCTTAAGTGCAGATGTGTCTGAATAGCTATGAAATGCAGCTTCCTTTATACTTTATTATTTTCACTCCAACATGTTAAAAATATGTAGCTTATATCATAGTTCATTAGTAAGCGATATACACAGGGGTTTTTTTGCCATGTAGCGCGCCGGATCTGCGATCCGCGATCTGCGATCCGGCACCTCTGAAATGCAACCCGGCACCTCTTATAGTTTTCTTCATTTGGTAAAAAGTTAAAAACTTCAGAGACCCACCACCTCTTATTGAAGAGACCCACCACCTCTTATTGAGCAAAAAAAAACCCTGGATATACATAGTTAATATTATCAAACATTATACACGGTGGCCCATGAAAAAGTAACCCGGCACACTGCCGTAAATGCCCCTATCCGTACAAGAAAATAAAGACTTGAAGATCTTTACTACTTAATGAAGGTGTTGGGAATGATCTCCTTGTGACTATAATGTGAGTCAAAGCACGTTTGTTCGCGCCAATGCACGTTTGTTCGCGCCAGTGCACTTTTGTGCGCGCCATAACGTCTTACACGCGACGCAACTCTGCGGCGTCATTTCTACAAATTTCATTACGAATATCGTTCATCAAGTCGTCTAATGTTCTTGGAGTATTTCCATACACTTTTCCCCTTTAAATTGCCCCACAGATAAAAGTCACAAGTGGATAGATCCGGTGATTGAGGCGTCATTTGAAATCAAATTAATCCACAATTATATTATTTCTTATATAAAAACATATGTGATGTCTCATCAGGGTTTCTATAATAGATTAATTCCAAAAGCAAAAATTATTGACCTAGTGAGCTATGATTTTGTTCGTCTAATGTAAAGTATTTAATTAGTTTTCTATCTTTAAAAGGATAAGTTAAAGGAAATGTCAAAAAGTTGTAATGCGGTTTTCATTTTGTATCTGGAATAAAAGACCTGGTTTGTACCTTAGCTATTAGTACATTATCTTGCACCCTTTAACCCATGCTAATTATTGTATCTACATGTTTTGATTTCATTCAACGGCAAGTTTGTAGATATGATATTTGGCCCACTTAAAAAATTAATCTCTATGTTGGGTGGAAAAATTATGAGGTAAATTTAATTTTCAGAAAATTAAGACCTCTCTAAACTTATTTAGTGTAAAGCAATAATCTGTTGTTTTCATATTTTCAAATAATGTTATCTGATATCTTAAGGATATTTTACCCAAACATATTGCATCCGTCTCCCACACCCAGGGACGGATTAAGCCATCTTGGTGCCCCCTTCTGCCCTGAGCCCCCGATCCTCGACTGACGCTGGTATGTTCAACATTATGAAAAATACTAACAAAGAAAAACAGTTGTTAACACATATATTTGTAGTACTATCACTCACTCAAATCCTACAATAAGGTACTTCTGTATTAAAATTAATAGTTAATTAATTTTATAATAATAATAGACAAAAATACTATAACTTTTTTAATAGATAAGAAAGTCAAAGAGAGCAACATCTACATTTTAAAGTTCTTTTTTCTATATTTACGTCTGGCAAAGTTTTTGAGTACATCATCAAAGTTATTAAGTTAATTTTGCGTTACAAGTCTGCCCCAATCATTAGCAGAGATAAGGAACCAAGCCATTCTTGTTTTATTGTTGATAACATGGGTTTTTTTACGTTTTCAATGAGAAAAAGAGCGCTTAGTTGAACAGTTTGTATTCAATAATTAAAAAAAAAATATGCACAAGGCGATTTCTACATTTGGGAAAAAAAACACTCGATGTTGTCTCTAACTATTACTTTGTATAATTCTGCATGACTGAACGTGATGTTTTCAGATTTTGATGCATGAAACTTGTGGTGAATATATGAGTGGAACTGTTGTAGTTCAGTATATAAATTATTGTTCAGGTCTTCAGGATAGGCATTTATTAGTCCTTCACAACACTGAGATGTTTGTGATACATCGATTAGACAAGAAAATCGAGCTGCTTTATCATTATACACCTGTCCTCGTCTACTCATCACTGTCTCAAGTTTGCCAACAATGGCGTAGAAAGCAGATGTACGAATTTTGTCTCTGGCATTCAGAAATACCTCAGGGGCATCACCATCAATGACCACTGTCTTTCGTTTACGATTATGGGTCAAAGTCTTATAATCCACAACTGGTGTTTTTTTTCTTTTGCATCTTTGTTCAAATCTTTCAAATTCAATCCTAGATTCATGGAAGTGATCTGCTAGGGAAGAATGCAAATCAGCACACGTTTTCAAGCTCACGTGCTAATTTTGTAGAGCTTTACTGACCATTTGAAAATGTTGTAACACTTTTCCCAAAACACAAGCATGAAAGCGAATTCTACTTCTTGCATCTACTTTGCAATGTTTTGAGATTTGCTAATGTCATGTCAATTACGCGCGGCTACCGGAACAACATACACATTTGTCTTGAGGACTTGTGGTGCCCCCCCCCAACGCTTGGTGCCCTAGGCATGTGCCTTGTTTGCCTAATGGTTAATCCAGGCCTGTCCCCACACTTTAATAACGTACCGATACATGTATAGATCGGGCAAGAGCATACAATAAAGGGCACCATAAAACCGTCTCATGAGTGGTTAATAGGATCTAAGAGATTTAATCTCATCCTTACAAGGGATTCCACACACAGCACACAAATCGGGCTACGATATATAAGGGCACAGATGGTCGTGTGGTATAGCGCTCATTTGTCGACCTGAGGGTCATTAGTTCGATTTTCGGTGATGACTAGGGCGTCCCAGAAATGCTCGGAAATTTTTTTTTTTAATCTTTGGTGTCTCACCCCCATGAAATGTGTCTCTTGGGTACAATGAGTGAATTGGTGAAGTTGTAGCTCATTTGAACAACATTTAGAGGTCCCCCAAGAGCTTTTAAAATTCCAGTATTAGACCAACATAAAAATCCAGACGAATCGTGGCTCAAATAATTTGCAGTTTTTGCGTGCCATATATGAATAAAATGAAATTTAAATATACTTATATTAACCTCATTGCTACCATTAACTAGAGTTGAAATTGTGTGATTCTTAATTAGAAAATGTAACAAATGCGAGAAAACATATAAAATACCTAATGTGCAAAACTTGTCGATGGCACTACACAGCTTCTTGGTGTTCCCAAGTTAGCATCCGGGTCCGGGTCAGGACGGGCAGCTGCTGATGCAGCATATGAACATATCAAATCGTGGAAGTGCGAATCTATGGTCATCGGCATGTGCTTCGACACTACGGCTTCCAATACTGGAAGACTCAATGGAGCTTGCACTCTGTTAGAAGTAGCCCTGGGACGTAATCTATTATGGATGGCATGCCGTCATCACATGTTGGAAGTACTCCTTTCCGATGCATTCAATGTTTGTCTTGGACCATCCACTGGACCAGAGATTTTGTTTTTTAAGAGGTTTCGAGAAAAATGGCCAGAATTAAACCACATATCCGAAGCCAGATCCGCCCCTTTGATAATCGTGTCTGATTCGATTAAAGAATTTATCAATAGTCAACTTGAGGTCACTCATTCACGTGATGATTATTTGGAATTTCTTCTGCTTGCTGCACAAATGGTTGGGATGGAGGTTGATGTCAGCATTCGCAGACCTGGTGCCCTACATAGGGCAAAGTGGATGGCGAAAGCAATCTATGCATTGAAAATCGAACTATTGTTTGCAGGCAACGAAACCATCTTTCAGTTAACAGCTCGAGAATTACAAGGTATTCAGTGCTTTAATCGGTTTACCATATGTGTTTATCTTCAATCATGGTTTTCATGCAGGCTCACCACAGGTGCACCTGTAAATGATATCTTGTTGATACAGCGTTTATACGAATATGATGATGCTGTTCTTCGATCGACTGGATTGAAAATGATGGTGCGTCACTCGTGGTACTTGAGTCCGGAACTCTCGAGGCTTGCGTTATTTTCAACCCTTTTGTTGGACAAAGAAAAAACTGGCCTTGTTCGGACAATGCAATCAGAACGTGGACCGCATCTCATAAAAACACTACCAAAAAGTGTTGTTGATTTGCGTGCTTCTACCACATTTTTTGAAACATCCAACATTGATGCCAGTTTTCTAGATGTTCCTGTCAGATACACCATCTTTTAAAGTTGCAGCAGATTTTGTGAAGAATCTGGCTTGTATCAATGACTCTGCAGAGCGATGTGTAGCATTGATACAAAATATCAATGACAGTATCACCAAGGACGAAGAACAAAAACAATTTTTGCTCCAAGTGGTAGAAAAACATCGGAAAAATTTTGCAGAGTGTAATCGTGAACAGCTGGCTAAAATTTAAATTTGAACTTTATTTAATTTGTGTCTACCCTACAGTATAAAGTACAAAATAAATAGTAGGAATGCTTATTTGCATTGCTTATTATTATTATTTTTCAAGCAGATTGACACTGATTCAAGAATTAACTTCACAAAATGAATAAAACTTTGTTTTTCATAATTTTTTACTTAAATTTCAAATTTAAAAATATAAATCATTCAAGATTTATATATTTTGTTTCATTTAATATTATAAATAATACTAAGCATCAATTTGTTACTTAATATATCAGTTTTGCATATAATGCAACATTAACGCTGTATTAGATTTAACCGCGAATGATTTTACACCAAAATCTGGAACTTTAAACCTCTTGGGGGACCTCTAAACATTGTCCAAATGAGCTGAAATTTTGCAGGTTAACTACTGTTACCATACAGACATATTCTGTGGGGTGAGACATCAACATTTCAAAACTTCATTTTTTTGGGACGCCCT
>JAGDYQ010000434.1:265246-322130 GCA_021962125.1 Bulinus truncatus | reverse complement strand
TTGAGCTGGTCAGCTGATTTCGTTTGATCAAGCCGGATACATTCAACAGACTAACTTCACCTCGGTATTATTTTGTTCTGTTTTGATTCAGAAGTTAATAGACAGTACACACAGTGAAATACTTCAAATTCGAAGAGTGAAACAAGACATACACAAAAACGCGTCATTTCATTTACATCCAAACACATATTTGTAGTAGTAGCACTGTGCAGTTTAATGGCTTAACCACATACAAAAAAAAATAAGTAAAAAAAAAAAGTGTCTGTGCATTATCCCAACTTCCTGTATAAATGTTATTCGCATACAAACAAACAGATTTAAATCTTCAGTCTTTCAATCCGTATCGATCGACATCTTTTGTAATGTAAAACCTTTTAAGCTGGACTTAAATCGTATATGTATTAATATTGTGAATAGACCATCTAAGTGCATTTAAACCTTATATGTATCAATATTGTGAATAGACCATGTAAGTGCATTAGTTATATACACTATATTGATATACCTGACAACACATAGAATAGTTCAAATCGTTAATTAACTTTACCTGAACTGCGTGTAAAAATAGTTTAATATTTATAATTATAAATTATATCATTTTCAGCTATACCGGCTGCGGAGGCGTAGCGAGCTGAACTCGAGCCCGGACACAATACTTTTTAGCACCCCATCTCCATTCGAAAACCATATAATAGTATATGCCATTTGGCGTTAGTATTGCCCTGTGAATGGTGCAACTCCCTTGCCCCCTTCCCTACGCCACTGGCAAGAGAAACTTAAATAATTTCAGATTTCTCTGTATGAAAATTTGTTTGTTTTTTATTGATGCAAGCTTACAATGTAAGATGATATGTAAGATACTCAAGATATTACAGGAAATACGTCATCTTAGGTTTAAAGGTCAGTGTCTATCAAAGTCTTAGAGTTCATTTAAACCTAACAACGGTGAGGTCATACAAATCTTTAAAAAGTGATTTAAATATAATCTTACTTAATAAATGACAATATCTAACGAAGAAATATATCTGCTCTGATCTCTAGTAACTATATTAAATAAAATGAACTGAGTATACTGTAGCTAGATAAACGATAACTTTGTCTGATAGGACTACTATCTTAGCTTGAGTAGAAATTCAAAGAAATATTCAGTTATTGCCTATTCAACATGATGTGTATTTAAATATAACAGTTGTACTTATTGGACAGCAATACGGAAAATAAAAAATCAAATGCACTCTACATATTTGTGGCAAGACTGGGGGGGGGGGGGAACTTAAGATAAGGTAAACATTTGTAATTATGTAAATGGTAGTACTGTGGGTACGGATATATAGAACACATTTTTGAAGTAATAAGTAAATAGTGGGATTCGGGGATATACATAAAGATAATATTCTGTAGAAATAAATAGTAGCGTGGACTATAGAGTATTGGGATATCGGTAACGTCTAGACAAAAAAAAAGTAAATATTGGGATAAAAAAAATAAATTTTGATGAAATCAGATGGGGGGGGGGGTTGTAAATACAGATGGGGTGGATAAAGGTAACATTTTGAAGAAGTACATGATATAATTGTCATGGAGGTAAATACAGAGGGGGTAGATAAAGGAAACTATTTGTAAGTAATAAATAATTGTTGGGATGAAAGGGATTGAGATATTGATTAAAGTTTGGAGAAGTAAATTGGTGCTTTCTGTGGATTCAAATATGTATGGATAATGAAGCATACAAAATAATATTTAAAAAAAAATATTGATTCGTGGGATTGTGAGGGTCTTAGACAAAGAAAACTTTTCAAGAATTAAATAAAGGTATGATTGGTGGAATTGAAATAATGGTAGCATAAAGAAGACATTCTTAAATGGTATAAATTAGAAAAAAATAATAAAGATAACATTTAGAAGAAATAAATACATTTTGGGATTGAGGATATCAATAACATTTTGAGGAAATAAATCAATAATTGTAAGTAAAGGAAAATATTTTGAAAATTAAATATATGGCCGGGGTGAGAGTAGCTGGAATAAGGTAAATACAACATTTAGCAAAAATAAAATATATGTTGTGAACAGGCCCGTAGCGTGCGGGGGGGCAGGGGGCCGGGCCCCCCTGTGTTTTGTCTGCCCCCCTGCTTATTGTTTCTACTTAGTAAAATGTATTACCTCCCCCCCCCTGCTATTGCCTGGCCCCTGCTGTAGAATGCCAGGCCCCTCCTGTAGAATTTTCACGCTACGGGGCTGGTTGGGAATCTGCAGCATTGAGAAAATGAAAACATTTAAATAAAAATATATCAATTTGGGGATTCGGGGAGGGTGTTAGATATAGAAATATTTATATGATAGTATTTGGGGGGGGGGGTAGATATAAATAATAATTATAAGAAATATTTATATGATAGTATGTGGGGGGGGGTTAAATAGTGATAACAGTTTGAAGAAATAAATAATTGATAGAATAAAAGAAAAAGGTTAATAAATTATTTCAAAGGAATAAAGAAATAATGGATGGAGGGATGGTTAATTTGATAAAAAAAACATAATTTTGAAAATAAAATTGGTAGACTGGGGGAAGGGACTAGATGGTATGTAGTTCAACTGACAAAGTTATGTAAAGGTGGAAAAAGCTAAATTTTAAATCTTTATTGAAATAATCATGAGGCACCCTGTGCAAAATCAAGATGCATGCAAGAATGGAAATAATAAAAATGGTCCTACCTTACGGCTGACTTCATTGGGTAGGTTGAGATCTAGGTGTGTGTGTCTGGAACATGGAGCTGTAACATGGATGTGAAACATGGAGCTGGAACAAATCCTTGACGTAGAGCTGGAGGATGCAGCTGGAACATGGCTGGAACGTAGAGCTGGAAGATGCAGCTGGAACATATCCGTGACGTAGAGCTGGAAGATGCAGCTAAAACATGGCAGGAACGTAGAGATGGAAGATGCAGCTGGAACATGGCTGGAACGTAGAGCTGGAAGATGCAGGTGGAACATGGCTGTAACGTAGTACTGGAAGATAAAGCTGAATGATGGCTGGAAAAACGCTAGAACTCGAAGATGCCGGTGGAACATGATCCGTAACATGAGAGGCTGAAGATGAAGCTAGAACATGACATAGAACGTGAGAGCTGGGAAGATGGAAGCTGGAAACATATCCGTGACGTAGAGCTGGAAGACGCCGCTAAAACATGGCAGGAACGTAGAGATGGAAGATGCAGCTGGAACATGGCTGGAACGTAGAGCTGGAAGATGCAGGTGGAACATGGCTGTAACGTAGTGCTGGAAGATGCAGCTGGAACATGGCTGGAACGTAGAACTGGAAGATGCAGGTGGAACATATCCGTAACGTAGAGCTTGAAGATGCAGCTAGAACATGGCTGGAACGTAGAGCTGGAAGATGCAGCTGGAACATATCCGTGACGTAGAGCTGGAAGATGCCGCTAAAACATGGCAGGAACGTAGAGATGGAAGATGCAGCTGGAACATGGCTGGAACGTAGAGCTGGAAGATGCAAGTGGAACATGGCTGTAACGTAGAGCTGGAAGATGCAGCTGGAACATGGCTGGAACGTAGAGCTGGAAGATGCAGCTGGAATGTGGCTGGAACGTAGAGCTGGAAGATGCAGCTGAAACATGGCTGGAATGTAGAGCTGGAAGATGAAGCTGGAACATGGCTGGAACGTACAGCTGGAAGATGTAGCTGGAACATATCCGTGACTTGGAGATGTACGATGCAGCTATAACATGGCTGGAACGTACAGCTGGAAGATGCAGCTGGAACACGGCTGGAACGTAGAGCTTGAAGATGCAGCTGGAACATGGCTAGAACGTAGAGCTGGAAGATGCACCTGGAACATGGCTTGAATGTAGAGCTGGAAGATGCAGCTGGAACATGGCTGGAACATATCCGTGACTAAGAGATGTAAGATGCAGCTATAACATGGCTGGAACGTAGAGCTGGAAGATGCAGCTGGAACATGGTGGTAACGTACAGCTGGAAGATGCAGCTGGAACACTAGCTGGAACGTAGAGCTGGAAGATGCAGCTGGAACATGGCAGGAACGTAGAGATGGGAAGATGCAGCTGGAACATGGCTGGAACGTAGAGCTGGAAGATGTAGCTGGAACATATCCATAAAGTATAGCTAGAAGATGCAACTGGAACATGGCTGGAACGTGGAGCTGACACCCTAATTGGAAAGCTTCTCTTTTTGTTAGTTTGTGTTTTTTTTTTCCTTTTTAGAAATAATCATTCACTGAGAACTTCAAAATCAATATTTGTGTTATAAAATCCTCTGCAGAATGCATGCATGTTACAGTTCATATGGCATTTGATTTAATGGAGTACAAGTCTAAAATTAATTCTACAAAGTTTTAATTTGCTTAAAAAATATGTCTTTAAAGAAAGAGACTTATACGTAGTGATTTACTGAAAACAATATTTCCTTAAGCCTAAACATATCCAAGTAACCTTCGCTCATTTGTAGGAGTAAAACCAAAAATAAAAAAAAAATAAAATCATTTATAACAAACTAAAACCTAAAAATAATACAATCTGACCAACCTATTTATATTTAAAGAAAATATCCTGAAAAATCCAAATAGAAATATCCAAGGAACACTTGATAAGACTTCTAGAAAGTATCTCTGTAATTAATTTATGAGCTGTGTTATACTGTCATCTGATGGCTTTATGTAAATTAAACTATTTATAAATTATGATTTAATGGGCTACAAGTCTAATACGTGTCTATGCGAGGCTAAGCAAGTCTTTCGCCTTCTGTAACAAATAACACAACGATTTCCATAAACTACACACATACAATTAACCTCCGTTCAACAAAATAATACAATAAGAAAAAAATTAAATGCACTTTGTAAAACACTTTCTCCTTAATACAAAGTGAATGAATCCAAGTAGAAATATCTTAGACAACAATTGATTCAACGAACAACTTTACAACTGGACGAAACAGCTGCACATGGTCAAAAAATAAGAGGACAGCTCAACCGACAAGTCCAGTTAACACTGCTTCCCCCAACCCCCATTCAAACCGTCCACTGTGGATACTGTTCATTGAACCATGCAGACACTAACACCCAGCTCTACACTGTGTGTAATGTTAGCCAATGCCTGATCAACTTTTTGTTTCACAGAGTGGACTGATGTCCGATTTGTCTTGTGCGAAATTAAACATAACATATGTCATATCCACAAACAAATTTTACCAAAAAAAAAAAAAAAATAATGTATTATTAATTTTTAAAACGGATGTAAATTAATGTGGTAATGTTATGTATCATTTCCTGCATAGCTGTTGTACGACCTTTATTATTCTTATATGAATTTTTTTTCTTGATGTGAAATATTCTAAGGCAAGAATACTTTTTATAAGGAATACAATTATTAAAATATTTTAAAAGGCAAATTGTATAAAAAAAGTGTATTGTTTAGACTTGTAGTATCACAGATAAAATTGTTCATGTTGGTGGTTGTGGCGACAAATTTGAATGAATTGAAAAGGTAAAATGTAAATATTTAATTTTTTACCTGTTTTTTATTTTTTAAATTAGGCCAATAGGACGCGAACATTTTTAAATATAAATATTGTTTATTGAGTTTGGTTGCGCAGACTTTAAACACAAAGAAATTGTAATTAATAAAGTATATCAGGGATATTATTGTCACATTCTGTGATTTAAGGAATGAAATCCCGAACCCACTCCTATTTAATTACTGGAGGGAGGAGATAAATATATAGGATAGACAAAGGCTTTTGTATTCCCAGGTGTGGTCAGCGCGTCTGGTATAAGATTAACCCCCTTTAATTCGCACACCACCTGGGAAATATCTATAGGGGGAGATAACCTGTGCCCTTGGTATATTCAAGCAGGAGAGGGATGGGCTCTTTTCTCTTTATCCCCCACGCTTGAAGGCGCCACTGATCACGCGTGATCGTTGTGACGTACACGGTCACTGCGATTGGTCAGTGAAGCGGAAGTCTCGGCACGCATGCGCGGAGATCCGATGCGCGTCGCGGGACTTTTAGTTAGATTTTGGCACTCAGTCAGCGCTGGTCAGTCGTAGAGTGAAGTCGTGCTACTACTCGAGCGGGGTGGGGAAGATAGGCTGTCTGCGTGGCAGAACTTAAGTGTTCGATCACCACAGTCCTAAGTTCCTTTAGAACTTCCCCCATCCCAGCTAGCTATTCTGTTCGTTGTATGTATTGTTGATGTTGCAGCTTGTAAAGCTACGGCCCTTCTTAGGGCCTGCTGATGTTTGTCGTTTTATGAGGTAAATAAAGGTGTTGTGTCGTATTTACAATTGAATTGTGGATTCATTTCTTGTTGTGTTGTGCGTCCTGTAAACCCACGTGGCTGTGACAAATATAAATGCTGGCCAGAACTCAGTAAGTGATCATACCCACAGACAACGACCGCAGGGACCCCGCAAGGGGGCCTTGACAATTATATAAGTCGGTAGATTGGTATATGCATATGACCTTCTGACATAAAAAAACCAAAGGACGCTATTGAAACTTTAGCACAGAATACTTAAGGTTGACAAATTAAAAGCCAGTTGGTGGCAAACATTGCAATTAGGGAAAAGTCAACCATTATTGATTGAATACCTTCTCTCTCTCTCTCTCTCTCTCTCTCTCTTTCTCTCTCTCTCCCTCTCTCTCTCTCTCTTCTCTCTCTATCTCTCTCTCATTCTCTCTCTCTCACTCTCTGTCTCTCTCTCTCAGAGGCAGCCTCAGATTAAGCTCCTGGAATCACTTCTAAAAGATCTAACTAACCATGAAACCAACTTGCAGACGTTGACCTAGACATTGGATTAACCTGTTGTCATTGTCAGATCGACATCTCTGGCACAGGTAATTTAATCCACGTAAATGTTTGTGTATTAACCTGTTGTCATTGTCAGATCGACATCTCTGGCACAGGTAATTTAATCCACGTAAATGTTTGTGTATTAACCTGTTGTCATTGTCAGATCGACATCTCTGGCTCAGGTAATTTAATCCACGTAAATGTTTGTGTATTAACCTGTTGTCATTGTCAGATGGACATCTCTGGTTCAGGTAATTTAATCCACGTAAATGTTTGTATATTAACCTGTTGTCATTGTCAGATCGACATCTCTGGCTCAGGTAATTTAATCCACGTAAATATTTGTGTATTAACCTGTTGTCATTGTCAGATCGACATCTCTGGCTCAGGTAATTTAATCCACGTAAATGTTTGTGTATTAACCTGTTGTCATTGTCAGATCGACATCTCTGGCACAGGTAATTTAATCCACGTAAATATTTGTGTATTAACCTGTTGTCATTGTCAGATGGACATCTCTGGCTCAGGTAATTTAATCCACGTAAATGTTTGTGTATTAACCTGTTGTCATTGTCAGATCGACATCTCTGGCTCAGGTAATTTAATCCACGTAAATGTTTGTATATTAACCTGTTGTCATTGTCAGATCGACATCTCTGGCACAGGTAATTTAATCCACGTAAATGTTTGTGTATTAACATTGAGAATGCAAGTACTATCAACTACTGTTTACCTGCTAATGTTTGGTTTGTTTAGATTTATACAGTCGTATAGAGCGAGTGGTCCCTAAACCGTGGATCGACGGTACTGGGCCACCCAAGTAACGTTAAATTATTTTCTCTTTTTTTGACTGTGGTGTGTTACTCTCGGAATTGTGCGACTTTCCATGTAAGGGAGGTAAACCGGGAGATGTCTTGCTGTGAGCGGCAGTGCCATTGTAAATCTCCCTACATACCTGGGACGCGGTGAAAAACAAAGGTTAGAGACCACTGATATAGGTCACTGTTCGGTACTTCCTGCTGGAATCGTAATCGAATCCAGGTATTATAATTAATCTAATTTTCTGTTACAAAAACAATTATTGACATCGATTGTTTGTATGGTGGCATATGTATATATATATATATATATATATATATATATATATATATATATATATATCATCTATTATTGTATTAATGTGCATATTAAGTTGCGATATCATCATTAGATTATCTATTTTAGTATGGAATCATTACATGCATTGACACACCTATCCAGATTATAAATGACATCAATGCATTGCAAGACAGACATCAAACAGTACAGAATAGATTCAGCACGTGAATTTAGTATTTTTAGATATATTCCTGCATTGAGCAAAGGATATTTCCACAGTGTCGAACGATATTCATACCATTTGTGTGTATATTAAACATTTGGTATTGGGTCACGTGTCTAATGTTAGCTGATTGCTAAATTGATTGATGTCACTACTACTATGTGTAGTGGTATACTACTACTATGTATGGAGGAAGGTTCGGCCTTACGAATTGCAAGGGCCCAATATAACTGCGGGGCCCCTTACAGGCACGGGCCCGATTTCGAACAATCCGTCTAATTGGTCTGATTAGCCTAAGGCCTGGCCTGTATGAAAGTATAATACTATTATGTATGAAAGTATAGTAGTACAGTGTATGGAGGTATAATACTACGATGTATAGATGTATAATACTACCAATATGTGGGTAATAAAATTAGAGATGTGACGGATCTGATGAATATCCGCATCCTTCGTATTCGGATTTGGCAAATATAAATCCGTTGGATTCGAATGCGGATTCGGATTTAGGTCAACACTTGGCTTAAAGGGAGTATACCAAGGTGTCAGTCTCTTGCCCCCTCCCTCCTCCCCCCACCCCCATTATAACGAGGATTTTTAGCATTTCTTTTGCATGAACAGCAGCATAAAATATTACAAAGCACAGGTAGCCACATTGTTAATGAATCATCAGTACAAGATGCTTTGCATAAAATAAATTCTCTTTAATTCTACTTCTGTCGTATTTCTTATCTAATTTTTATGGGGGTGAAACAACTGTCGCTCCCCTCCCCTAGCATCAGGAAGATGCACAAGAGACCAGTCACATGACCTAGTTTGAGGGGGGGGGCGAGGATCAACTTCGTTCTCTGATATAAGCTATTGACCAGAGTGAAAGGACATTATATTTCTAGATAGAGTCGAGATTGGACACAAGTAGATTATCATTTGATATTCATGTTATTGTAAGTAGTGAAAATGATGTTGGACCATATTGCATGTGATGTTCCTTGTGTTTTTAATAAATATTACCATATACACGAAATCCTAGTGCCTCTGTTTTAAATACTACTGAACGGAGTTTGAAAGCGTCTGTATTTAGACTACATATAATAGAACGAGTGGCTACAAAGTGAAATAATCCTAGGCAGACAAATACACAGTAGATGTGGCACTTAATGCAGCACGCAACAATATATATATATATATATATATATATATATATATATATATATATATATATATGTGTGTGTGTGTGTGTGTGTCAATGTGTCACTTTGTCAATGTGTCAATTTGGAGAATTTCATAGTAAATATCGGGCACGCACATTGGTTACAATTGTTTCCATTAGTTAAATATGTAATAGTGCTTACTGGAGGGAAAGTATCAAATAAGTAAACAAGTTACCTTTGATAAAATATGTAAATACATATATCGACATTTAGTGGAAAGTTTGTTCTCATCATATCAGAGACGGCAACAGCTTGCTGGGAAAAACCCAATTTCGGAATGTTGATATTGAAGGATGTGGACACATTATGGAGAAGTATTAACGAATGAGTCAATCTAGAGGCCCAACAAATTTCTGTACACAAGAATTGTGGAACAGTTAAACAGTGAGCTAAGAAAAATCCATTTAAGAAATCAAGCCATGTTTTCCTTTATCAATGATTTGGGTATCCGTGTGTTTGTTTGGGCTCATGCATTTATAAGAATTATTACTGAATACTCATTATGGCGGAGTATGTTATATCGACATCCATAGAACACCATTTTGTGTAGGGGGATAGAACACCATTTTGTGTAGGGGGATAGAACACCTTTTTGTGTTGGAAGATAAAACACCGTTTTGTGTTGGGATAGAACACCATTTTGTGTAGGGGGATAGAACACCGTTTTGTGTAGGGGGATAGAACACCGTTTTGTATAGGGGGATAGAAAACCGTTTTGTGTAGGGGGATAGAAAACCGTTTTGTGCAGGGGGATAGAAAACCGTTTTGTGTAGGGGGATAGAAAACCGTTTTGTGTAGGGGGATAGAAAACCTTTTTGTGTAGGGGGATAGAAAACCGTTTTGTGTAGGGGGATAGAAAACCGCTTTGTCTAGGGGGATAGAACACCGTTTTGTGTTGGGGGATAGAACACCGTTTTGTGTTGGGAGATAGAAAACCGTTTTGTGTAGGGGGATAGAACACCGTTTTGTGTTGGGGGATAGAACATGCACATTTTCTCAATAATATCACCATTCGATCTCTTTTGGCTAAGAACATTGATGTCATTTGGATGTTGATAATTAACTATTGAATGTGGTGATAATGTCACAGAGTGACTGTGTGTTGAGAGGGTTTGAAATACTCATATGACATGTGTGAGCAGAGCATGAGTGTGTAACTGGAGATTGAGTGGTGCGTCTCGTGTCTATGTGTGTAGCTGGACTGTGTGTACAGTTAGCTGGTGTCCAGTTGTTGGGTGTGTGTGTGTAGCTGGACTGTGTGAAACAGTTAGATGATGTCCAGTTGTTGGAACGAGAAGTCGTAATATACACCCGGTGTGCGAGGAAGTGCGAATATAGTGTCCTGGTACATCGTATTCAAGTGGTCGTTTACATATTTTAGTATCGCATTTCAAAGTTGGAGTTAGTGTGTGTGTCTGTCACTGAAGTTGTTGTTGTGTTGTTTCTAATAAGTTGCAGGTGACAGGTAACATAATGGGTAGCAGTATCAACACATTACATGACCATGTACTGATCTACTAGAGAAATGAGTGGAGCCTGCTGTCCGTTTATTGTCTACGTGTCGTCTATCGATTGAGGACATTTTTGTATATACAATCAACTGTTTGAACAGTGAAATAACACAGTGTTCAGCTGTACTATCCTACTCATTCTACTTACAAAACATCACTTACAGTATAACTAATAATGGCTTGTGGTAATAAGTCTTTTTAGAGCATTTTGATGTACACATGGCAGGCCAAGACCTACAAAATGATATAGACATCATAGGTCTAGGACTTATAGTTGCTGAGAATGGGCGCTCCATTATTAATATAGCTTATATAGTAAAAAACGGTACTAAGCCCCCTTTTACAGCCCTCAGAGGTCAGATCGCGAAATGGAAAAAGTCATTTCTTGGCAGGCCAAGACCTACAAAATGATATATACATCATGGGTCTAGGACTTATGGTTGTTGAGATCTAGGGTGATGACAGACAGACAGAGGGACAGACAAAACGGGGAAAATAATTTATTGTTCTGCACATTTTTTTAATTTAGTGGATTTTTTCACGATTCGGATAAAATTCCTCGAATATTTTGATAGATAAATTGAAGATACATTTTTAATTGAACATTAAAGTGATATTGATTTAGATTTGAAATCATTTTAATTTGCGTTTTTATGGGAAATAGTCAGATAATGATTTGAAGGAAAGTATAAACGAAATAACATGGTTTGGTGGCGTCACTATGGAAAACTAAAGAAAAATAAGCTATCGGATGGTGCAACAGTATATATAAATATTTTTTTTTGAATTCTTTTATTAATAAACATGTTTATTATACTTTCTAAGATATGTTATCCATTTCTTTGTTTGTTTGTAATAGAAAGCAGGTTAAATTAAGTACAGCTTTATTAAAATAAATTTTAAAAACGAAGAACCTGTTATTTTGACAGAGTTATCTTTCTTAAAGCAAGATTGGGGAAGGGGTTTTCTAGGAGCTTATGGAAATATGTGGGGGCTAATGGGTATATGTAGGAGCTTATGGGATTATGTGGGAGCTTATTGGAATATGTGGGAACTTATGGGAAAATTAGGTGCTTATGTGAATATGTAGAATCTTATGTTACTTTGTCGCAGCTTTTGGGACTATTTATGAGCTTATGGGAATATTTGGGAGCTTATGGGAATGTGTAGAAGCTTATAAGAATATGTAGGAGCTTATGTGAATAATTGGGGGCTTATGGGAATATGTGGGAGCTTATGAGAATTATTTTGGAGCTTATAGAAATATTAGGAGGTTATGGGAATATGTAGGAGCTTATGGGAATAAGTGGAAGCTTATTGGAATATTAGGAGCTTATGGGAAATTGTAGGAGTTTATGAAACATGTGAAGGTTTATGGGAATATGTAGGAGCTTTTGTGAATGTGTGGGAGTTTATGGGAATGTGTAGGAGCTTATGGGAATATGCAGAGAGATAATTGGAATTTTAGGAGCTTTTGGGAATATGTAGGATCTTATGTGAATATGTTGGAGCTTATAGGACTATGTAGGAGCTTATGGGAATATGTATGTGCTTACGGAACTATTTGGAGGCTTATGGTAATGTGTGGGAGCTTATGGGAATAAGTTGCAGCTTATGGGAATATAAGGTGCTTATGGAAATATGCAGGAGCTTATGGAAATATTAGGAGATTATGGGAAATTGTCGGAGCATATGGAAATATGTGAGGGCTTATGGGTGTATGTAGGAGCTTATGTGAATATGTAGGAGCTTTTGTTATTATGTCGGAGCTAATAGCAATATGTAGGAGCTTTTGTGGATATAAGGAGCTTATGGGAATATGTGAGAGCTTATGGGAATAAGTGGGAGCTTATGGGAATATTAGGAGCTTATGGGAATATGTAGGATCTTATGGGAATTTTTGGACCTTATGGGAAATTGTAGGAGTTTATGGATATATGTGGGGGCTTATGGGTATATGTAGGAGCTTATGGGAATATGTAGGAGCTTACGGGAATATTAGGAGCTTATGGGAATATGTGCCAATTGATTCTACTTCTGTTTAGTATTTGGCAATTGAGACTATCTGCTTTGTATTTATTTTAACCATGTAAGGTCAAATTTTTACGCATCAGTAAATTCTTCTCCTATTTTTTAATTTTTGAAACGGACTATAAGCTTCGTTTCAATTTTCTGCTATACAATGATCAATTGTCATGCATGAGTAGATTCAACTCTATGTCAATTAACGAAAAAAAAGAGAATAGGAAAGAGAGAGAGAGAGAGAGAATGGGAATATATTGAAACGTATGGGAATATGCGGAAGCGTATAGGAATATGCTGTAGCTTATGTGAATATCTCTATATATGTATATATGCCCATATATATATATATATATATATATATATATATATATAGAGAGAGAGAGAGAGAGAGAGAGATAGAGAGAGAGAGAGAGAGAGAGGGAGAGAGAGAGAAAAGAGAGAGAAGGAGAGAAAGCGAAAAAAGGAGAAATTGAGAGAGAGAGAATGGGAAATTTTGGAGCTTATGGGAATATGTAGAAGCTTATGGGAATATTAGGAGCTTATGGGAATATGTGGGGGCTTATGAGAATTTTTGGGAGCTTATGGGAATATTAGGAGGTTATGGGAATATGTAGGAGCTTATGGGACTAAGTGGGAGCTTATGGGAATATTAGGAGATTATGGGAATATGTAGGAGCTTATGAGAATATTAGGATCTTGTGGGAATTTGTAGGAGCTTATGGAAATGTGTGGGGGCTTATGGGTATATGTAGGAGCTTATGGGAGTATGTAGGAGCTTATGGGAATATAAGGTGCTTATGGGAATATGTAGGAGCTTATGTGAGTAGTTCGGAGCTTATGGGAATATGTATGAGCTTATGGGAATATTTGGGAGTTAATGGGAATGTGTAGGAGCTTATAGGAATATTATGAGCTTATGTGAATATGTAGGAGCTTATGTGAATAGTTCGGAGCTTATGGGAATATGTATGAGCTTATGGTAATATTTGGGAGCTTATGGGAATGTGTAGGAGCTTATAGGAATATAAAGGAGCTTATGTGAATAATTAAGAGCTTATGGGAATATAAGGTGCTTATGGGAATTTTGGGGAGCTTAAGGGAATATGTAGGAGGTTATGGGAATATGTAGAAGCTTATGTTACTATGTCGCTGCTTTTGGGAATTTTTATGAGCTTATGGGAATAATTGTGAGCTTATGGGAATTAGTGGGAGCTTATAGGAATATGTGATATATTTATATATATATATATATATATATATATATATATATATATATATATATATATATATATATATATATATATATATATATATAAATCCTGATCGATTAACTTTAGTTAACGCTTTTGTTCTGTATTTTATTTTTCTTAAATTTTAGCCCACATTTTTTAATGTATTTTTTTACCCATGGTTTTTTTATTCAAAGTGAAATCGTCGTAACTTGAACATGTTCCCTTTTTGCCTCTCTCCTGTTGAACATGTTTGTGTATGTCCACCTCTTTTTGACAGAAAACGAGACCTTAGACAATTTCAAAAGGTGAATATTGTAATATCTTTTTATTTTAAAAACCACTCTATAAAGAAATTACAAGATTAAAATATGTCTCCATTATTGTTTTTGGCTTTCTTTGTGTGTATCGCATGTATTGTTTTGTCATGCAACAATGAAAAAAGATGTTTGTCTCATCGGAATAACAGGGAGGCTGTTGTGTCTGTGGTCCCTGTAAGATGAGATGAAATCTTTTAGATCCTATAAAACACTAAAGGGACGGTTTTTATGGTGCCCTTCTTTCATCCCCACTATAGTCGATAGTGCAATGGCCATGGAGACAACACGGGATATATATCGGGAGCTTGAGCCAAGACCTGAAAAATTTCCTTGATCCTCACCGGAGGAGCGCTTTACCGCACGACCATTAAATGTGTTCGACGTAGACCAACAGATTCTTCAACGAGTCGCCGTCAACGAACTGTGCACCATCATCCCAGCAATGCTTCAGCAAACATGGATGTTTATAATGCTTTTCAAAATCAGATGAGTATCACAGAGTTAACTGTCAATGGCGCAAGAAACAGAAAGAACGTCAAGGAAACAGCTCTCACATATATTGATGTTATTGCCAGTAATGTCAGTAGTGCAAGAAATAGTACAAATGTCAATGAAACAGCTCAAGCATATATTGATGATATTGACAGTAATGTCAGTAGTGCAAGAAATAGTGCAAATGTCGATGAAACAGCTCAAGCATATATTGATGTTATTGACAGTAATGTCAATAGTGCGAGAAATAGTGCAAATGTCAATAGAACAATTCCAACATACGTTGAAATCATCGGAAGTTAATATGGAGAAAGAAAGTAAAATGTTTACGAATAAATGAATTCTGGATAGCGATATGAAGTTTAAAACATTTTCATGCACATGCTCGCCATTCTCTCAGTTGTATGTACATATATACACATGAAACTATTACTGACGTCTTCAATAAAAAAACGATGTATTCACTTTAGTCTAGCGATTCGAGATCGGTTTGTCACGGCAAAGTTTCATAAAGTAGGCTATCATAACCATATCGATGAATACTGTTTTAAATACGAAGTTAAATATCTACAACTCGCTTTGTTTCTAATTTAATGCACGCTTTACTGGCATATTTTTAATGGAAAAAAATATAAATAAAAAGCTCAAATATATAAAATTCTCTTCATCAATCCTAAGTGAAATGCATATTAATAATTAGTTAAAATGCCTATAAAAAGAAATATTGTCATTCATGGAACGGATGGCTGAGTGGTGTAGTGGCTCGTTTGTCGAACCGATAGTCGTGGGTTCGATTATCGGAGAACTAATGGAATTTTTCCCAGGTCCTAATGAAAGTTGGTTTAAGTCCATCTAGCTTTAAATATGACCTCATTTAAGTGGGTGAAGTAATGTTGGCTTGGTGTTGTGCTAATCACAGTCCTTTTAATGTACTTAGGTTACGGTAACAGATGAATTATACACTTACTATATTCCATGACCCATTTATATTATAAGAGAACTGTACAGAATGAACACTTAAATTCGCATGTAAGCCTATTGTAAAAAAAAATGTAACACCACTTTGACGAAAATCACATTTTCTATTTAGTTGCAGATGTTTTTTTAATTTTTTTAATTAAAATAAAACTTTATGTATTATCATTACAGTTGAATATGATTCAAGAATAACTTCATTTACAAGATAGGCATACACATCATTAGATTGAGACCAAAGATAATGTATTAGACCATTAGATTAACTTTATCAAAACACTGTGAAACCAAATGTTGTACTTGTTAATAAAAATGACTCAAACGAAGGTTTGTTAAATGAAGTAACTCAAGTATCATGCAATTTATTAGTTGCAAAGAATAATCCGTCTGCTAAAAAACCCACATAAATGCAAAATAGGTCATATATAAAGGTATTTTAAAAAACACCAGCACAATATAGTAGCATCAAATAATGGAAGTAAATACTTCTCTTTTAACAATCAACTTGTTTAGCTTAAAATACATTAAAGACTTTATTTAATAGAACACTAATAACATCAATTCATCTTTTATATAAAACCTAACTGTGAAAAGGAGTTAATCATAACACTGCAGTTAAATACACTTAATAACACTGTAGTTTGATACACAACATTCGATCATTTCACCCTACTTTTATTTACAAATTATATCAGAGATACTACCCTGTGACACGAGACAAACTTATTAATTAATAATTATGTTGATTCAAAACCAATCTAATTATGACATTATTTAAACTCATTGACATGAAGTGGAATCAAAAGTCTAGTTAGATAACAGTTTCTTCAATGATGCTAATCTAGAATCTAGTTAGATGACATTTTCTTTAATGATGCCAATCTAGAATCTAGTTAGATAACATTTTCTTTAATGATCCCAATCTAGAATCTAGTTAGATACAATTTTCTTTAATGAAACCAATCTAGAATCTAGTTGGATAATTTCTTTAATGATGCTAATCTAGAATATTAATTTAGTTAGATGATAATTTCTCCATGAACTAAATGAAAAATTTAAATGAAACATGCTTTATATGAACATGAAAAAATGTATGAACTAATCTTTTTTATATGATGTTTTTTTCTATTCTGTACTATAGGTACAAAACAAACTAAAAATATGTGATACTTAAATTTATTACATATATCAGCTAATAGATATTTAAATTATATGAGCACTTTAACAAAAAAGAAAATAATTTAATAAAAAAAAGCAGTCACAATGTGTTACATAAAGACAAAATGATCTTTTTGTAATCTTCTTTAACCAAAAGAAAAAAAAGTGACATTGTTATTTACTATAATTCTATCACACAAACAATGACTTTTTGCCTGTCTTTAATTGTAATTATACATTGTTTTGTTTAAGTGCTTCTTGAATCAAAATGGATTTCATTTGATTAAAAAAAAAATTAAACAAACACTAGTGTTTATTGTATTTATAATTTCTTACTTGGATTTCAATAAAATATAAATATTATACATTACTTCTCATTTACATTTCTGATGTGTTAACACATTTTCTTCTTTATTATTATAATAAAAAAAATTATATTTAGAAATAAATAATCATAATATCAAATTTTTAAAATTAAAAAATAAAAAAAAAAAATGACTCTCCATATATTAACAGATTTTTGGCAGCAACATTTAAGACATATTTCATTATATTAAAATCTATAAACTATTTGTCTTTCATTTCATAAGTGAGGAACAATGTACTAAATTTTATCATTATTTGAAGAAATTGCTGATTACTGATATGTTTTTTTTCTACAGATTATGTGTCATATTGGTATATATAGACAAAATGTAGATTCAAGTGTATTAATTGAACATACTTATATATAATTCCAATTCATTTAAATGATATTAGCATAAAGAAATAAATCACTATTTATGTCATCTGTTTTATTGATCTCATCATTCTTTAGAGTTTCTGATTGGTCAGTTCTGTTAATTTCATTTTCATTTTCTTTTTGTGCACTGCTGGAAATCAATGTGTCTACATTGTGGTAGTTTGTAAACTCAATGTTTGTGTACTCAGCACTTGTCTCTTTGTGTCTCTTTATTATGTGATAAAGTAATTGATACTGTTCCTGCAATAAAAATATAAAAAAAATGTTAACAATTAGATCTAAAGCAATAAATCTCAAGAAAGTACTATTTTTTTTTGTTTTTGAAATATTTGTACAAAAAAATTTTATTTTCATAAAAGATTTTTTTATGGATGCACAATGTCTAATTATAGATACAAAATTAAATTTTTATTTAAATCTAATATAATTTGTTTCAGCTAAATTTGATTAGCTTTTACAGAAGAGTGAACATATTTTTTGGGGTATTTAATAGATTTAATTAATGTTTTTGTAAAACTTATAATAGATTATGTAAAATGATAAATTCAAATAGCATTAAAATATAAACTGACTTCAACTAATTCACTAATGAACATTATCAAATATTTTTAGTGCTAAAATATACATATTTTTCTTTTGTGCATTATATTGAAAGATTATGTCATGAACATTTGTACCTGATAATCACACAATAAATTCATTAAAATATTTAGCCTGAGAAATGAGCATTATGAAATAGGCTACTGTCTTACCAAGCTAGTTAAAATCTTTGGATGTATGGATCGAATAGCACCAACTACCATAGGCACAGATAAATATGATTCATTGTCCACTCTGTCAAGCAAAAGGGATACGACAGCCATAAAACCACTTGAAGAAACACCATAACTGCAATGAAAATTTGCCAATAAAATATGTCACTGTAAGGGAATCACTAAGATAATATAAGGCATTTAAAACCAAATTCTATAACAATTTAAAAAAAAAAATAAGGAAAACAAATTCTCTATAAATAAATCGACTAATATTTTTCTGTGAATATTTATGAAATTAAAAGTACAGTTTTTTTAGCTCTATCTAGTTGTATTTATCTTGTTTGTCTCAAAAAAAAATACCTGCACATAAATAGCATTTTACCACCAGTGTGTGAGGAACAGACTCTGATCTTTTTGGCTATTTCCAGCCATTTCTTTGGTTCAATTTGTGTGGAAAAAAACTTTAAGTGGGTAACATAATTGACATCATTTTGCTGGATGTAAACAAAATAAAAAAAATGTTCAAAAAAAAATTCCATAAACAATGAGATTCAAAATAAAGTTTTCTAACAGTTTATATGATTTTCATCTCTTGAACCAACAAAAACAACTGGGTTAGTTTTAGCTGTGACCTTTCAATATATTATCCTAAGCCAAAGATGTTATTGCCATTAGTGTGTCATAGAGTCATAGGTTAATGCTAAATTTATGAAGAATGTCTACAAATCAAGCTTAATGATGGCATTATTATTTAATAGAATTTATTAAATGGGATAGATAACAAGACTTGCTTATTTTTCAGCACATGAAAAGAGTTAAAAAGAAGTGATATTTAATATTATAGACAATAGGATACATATGTACAAATATCTGTAAGATATCTTCCATCTCAGGAATAATTTTCTTTAATTTCAATAATTAGAATACAAAAAAAAAATTCAATTACTTCCTATATATTAAAAAAACAGTGACTAACATTATTTGGCAACAAATTATCAGACTTTCTTAATTGAATGAATAACTTTTTTTCTTCCCACTTTGTTGTCTTGTTCACTTCGGATAATTTTATCTCAAAAGGTGGAGCAATTAGTTGCTGATCCTTTACATTAGGAATGTAGATGGTTGATGTCTAAACAACACATAAACATTTTCTGTTTATTTCATTGGTAAAAAGTAAAAGCTCAAAATATAAAATATTTTCTGCTATGAGTCAATTTGAAAAAAATCAACATGCACAAAATGAAAAACCAACGCAAAGATTATGAAAGAATAAAATGGAAAAATAATGATTTATTATTTGTCAATGTTTTTGAGAAGTATTAAGTATAAAATGTGTTATTGTTAGAACATAAGCTAGACATTTCAAATGATGTGGATTCAAATGTTTGTAAGTAAAATACACATTTATAATACATCTCTTTTACATACCTCAATAAAAAGTCAATTAATTTTAAAATAAGCAAATTTATGCTTTACATTTTACTGCAAATTATCAGCCAGTATACAAAACTAATGAATGAATAAATCATAAACGATAGACCAATATACAAAAGAGTTTGAATGGAGAATTTTAAGAAAGGCGTGCTAGGCATGCTCAGGCCCAGGTCGTTTGATGGGCCCACATGTAGAAAAAAATTAATATCTTTTGAATGTCTCACTTTTTCAGAGGGATTCAATATTTTCTTATGTAATTTGGGCTGTAACTAACTTAGGTCTGCCTCTGACAGAGTTAAACTCCATACCTCTTTTACTGGATCCACTTCAAAAGCAACTAACAGTTGAATATTATTGTGTGTTATCGTTTTCCACAACTCTATAGCCTCTGGTTGTGAAATGGGAAGTTTGGTTGTTACATACTGGTCTTTATGTTTGTATCCCTAAAAAAAAAATTTGCTCAATTGAAATTAAATAGAATCAAGTAGTGTCAAGCCATATTTGAATAGAACTTATAAGAGTAGGCCTATATGTAAAACCTAGAATAAATACTTTATGTAGACATATAAGACACAGCCTACTAAAAAGAGCAAACAAACTCATTTGTACGTTGTGCGGGTCCCTCAAGATAGACAGCAATATTTGGGGGATGTAAGCAAATTACTTCTGGAAGGTTGAGCCAACATAGCACATAAAATTGTATGAAGATATTTCTACCCTCTAGCAGTTACGGTAAAAGACAATCACTTTTTTGTGTGCATTAAGAGCAGTTCTGAGATTTACAGAATTAGTTATTAAATGTGGTCACTTACTGGGAGAAAATAAAAAATTGTGCTGTGTTCTTTTTGGTCATTATTACCTGGAGCTGTAGTTGTCACACTGATTTCTACAAATTGATGACAATAAATGTAAGTGTATACAGAAAGACAAAATAATACTTCAGTGTTCACACATAAAATTTTGAACAAAAGACTTAATAAAATTATAAAAAAAATCACATTGAAGCTGTACTTCTAATTTTTTAAAAAGGTAGCAGCATGGTGATAAAAAACAAACTAATTCTAACCATGGTTCTTAATTTAAAACTGATGATAACTGGCATTTTTTAGAATAGGTGACTCAAAAGCAATATGGTTGTAAGCCTAATTAGTAATTGGTTTATTATGAATTCAAATTCCATCAAGTCCAGCTACCTAGCTATGTCTTCCATTATGTCTGAAAAACAATTTAACTCTTTGCTAGGACAATGATGAAAAAAGGTTAAACATATATATCTTTTAATCATTTCATTCTAATGTTTGAATTGGTGTATACTTATTTGAAAAAAAATATAAAACTTCTTACCTTTTGCATCATTTATATATATATTACTGTCATCAAATTTAGTTTTTTTTCTTATTTTTGAGTACAGCACACAATCCCTAAAAATGAGACATAAATAATGTGCTGCATTTGAAAAACTAAATAATTCAAAAGATGTGTTTGAAATTCCAATAGAAACATCAATAATTTACTGTGTTCTAGGTTTGTATTGAGCAAATTAGAAATTAACTAAGTTAATATAAATGATTATACAGTCTAGTAAATATGATGTTTATTAATATATTTAAGAAAGATGGTTAAAATATGATACCATTTCATAATATAGATAAAATTATCAAACTGAGTCATATTTTTAAAAAATGTCAATTTCAGCAAAGATCTCTAATTTTTTCAATATGCTAATATTAAAATGCATTAAAAGGTATTTTATAAACATTAAAAAAGGGTTGGATGAAGTAAAAAAAAAATTCATATAGTTTTAAAGTTCTAACTTTGAAAAATTAATATTTTGTTAATTTTTTTTTACGTATGTGTTGATCTCTTACATTGAATTCTAACTCCGTTTTGCTAACTCTCAATGGATTCATTTCCTCTAAAATCTTCAATCTATCAGAAAATTCATGAATATTGAGTGTTGTCCTCATACAGGCTACGGCCACTAGAGCAGCTTTATGTAGAAACTCATATTGGGACTAGCGATACAGAATGAAATATTATTTCATATACTTCAATACATGCATTTAACAAAAAAAAAATTAGATTGATTTCTTTTTTTTTCTTTGTGCAAAAAAAAAAATTACGTCAGTAAATAAAACAGAAATTGGCTAACTTTGGAGTTTGATTATAATTATCAATGAAGTTAATTTTATATGATTTGCAGGCGTTTCAAATTTGAAAAAAATCAAATAAATGTGAATTTTTTTTTGTTCTGAAGAAAGTTTTAAGAATGATAAAGTTTGACAAAATGATACTAATCGATATCTATTAGGAAGAGAAATTAGGAAAAAGAAAAAAAAACAATTTGTATAACAAATAAATTTATTTAAAAAAAAGGCATTGTTAGCCATTATTGAAATAAACTATTTCATTTTTTTTTGGTACAACTAGTTATATATGTGCTAGTTTAGAAAATATTTAGGCTTAAATTGTTTTTCTTACCACTGTCTGAACCATACATATTCTGTCCTCTCTCAATTTACTAACAGTTTTAAAAAAGTCAACACAACCAGTTTCTTCTGCCTGTCTTATGATGTTATACAGAGCGATGAAAGTGTCTGTCCGACCATCTCCACCACTTAAAAAGAAATTGATTTTTTTAAAGTGAATTTTTTAAACATATAATTGGTAAAAGTATAATAGTAAACCTCTTACTGTTTGTTATGTAGGCCTATTAAAAAAACATCCAACCTGCAGTGAACTAAAATTGGTCTATCGGTTACAATAGCTGTGACATATTGGTTCACATCAATCAAACTCCACTGTGTTGATGGGACTCCCTTATCTGGCCAAGATGTGTAGTGGAACTGTGTGATGTTATGTGTGGCCTCACCTTTCTATTTTAAAAAGAATTATGTATGTTATGTCTATGGCATCTTTATTTATTCATTATCCTCTCAGATATTCCGGTCACAGAGCTAAATCTGGTAAAGTATAGTTTATAATGTAAAATGTCACAATTCTTTATTGAGGACTTATCAAGGCTGTTATGATATAGCAAAAAAGTTCATTTTGATAACCTTTGAACACATATATCTTAAATTAGTTGTTATATCATTTTAGCGTAATAAATTCTAAATCTTAAAGTATAATATTTTTTACTTGAAAAGATACAAAAGAATTTCAACTACCTCACCTAATGCTGTTCAACGATCTTCAGACATTTCTGATACTCCCAATGTCACATAGTCTAGGCTAGGTTAATTAGATCTCATTTATTAAAACTAGCATTGACATAATTTTACCAGGGGGGTAGGGGGTCACTAAAAGCTTAATAATTGTTAAAAGGGAAGGGTCAAAAAGGAAGTATAAAAAAGGGCCAAAATGTGCTAACATAATTAATGGATGACCCCCAAAGAGATTCAAATATTCCATTTTTTAAATATTTTTTTTTGTTTGACATCAGAAATATCAACCAATATTTGTTAGTTTTTGATGCACTAACAATTGATAGCTCCAGTTTTCTGACAGTGAAGTCTGCAAACATCTGTATGGAACCAAGCTTCACTTGGATGTGACCAACTTGTATCTTGTCTGTATCTGGCCAATACTTTTCACATTTGACCTACATCCAGATTGAAATAAAAATAATTCACATGAAATTTATGACAACTTTTTTTACTTGTCTAAGAAAGAATTCGTTTTTTATTAATGAAACGCAATAATCTCTCCTTTTATGGTTTTATTTAGATAAACAACTTTAGATTTTAATACTCCTTTTTTAGAATTAAGAGTTGAAGAGCCACAATCAGTTCTATTAAATATTTTCAGACAGCAAACAAACCAATTTTGATAAAGTGTGGGAATAAGCATGTACATACACCCTTTAATAAAATTAAAAAAATCTAACCTTGCCGTCTTCAATCAGGTCTGTTAACATAACCACAACATCAACTTTTTGTTCCCATAACATTCTAATGAAATCAATTAAAGAAGCCTTCTGAAGACCTGAAATAAAAAAAAAATAGATGTTTCAAAAATAAATTTATTTAAAGTGTTAGATATAATTAAATAAAATACAAGAAAAGTTATGCAATCAAGTGTATTATTAACAGATGTTTAAATAGATTCAGAAACTTCCAGAAATATTTTTAGAAGTTCTGGAAATACTAGTTAAATTAACAAGAATCCATTTACAGTTTTTTTCTGGTCCTACCTTGGGCAGCTATAAAGTTGACTTTATCATTAAATCCCTGTAGTTTCAAAATTAAAGTTGTATGAAACATTTTACATAATACACTATCATTGTTAATAAATGAAATCACTTTTATTTTTTTTTACTGTGATTATATTAGTAATGTAATTCTTTTGAAGACCTTGTCAATGATATTTATAAAAATAATAAAAAAAAAAACTGTCATTTTTAAGACAATGAAAATGACACATGCAATGCTATGTAAAGATAAAGTATATAAATGATAATGTTAAAAATGAAGACTGTTATGAAAGTTAATCATGAACCTGATGTTGTTTTTTTCACAAAAACATACCCTAATATAAGAAGCATTGATGTAATCTTCTTCATTCTTTTCTGTGTTTATTTCCAGGTGAACTCTTGAGTGGTCATCTGTCAATATGTTAAGGGTGTTTTTAAAAGTACAAATATAGACTTCTACAAGTTTGTGTGATAGGAATAATAATGAAAATAGAGTCAATGACAACAGGTACTACAAAAATAAACATTTCTTACATGGACAAATATTTTTGTATCTGTTTTTCTGCTTATTTTCTTGCCTATGTCCAATCTCTTGTGTTACATGTTTGGCTGTTGGAATTTTCTGTATAAAATACATTTATTAATAAATGTATACACAATTGAACACTGAACTAAATGCTATAATTCCTCTGCCCTGATGAGCTCTTAAACGCATAAGGAAACTTTATTTTTAGATGCTTTAAAATTTATAGTAATTAATAAACAACAAAAAGCAAACTGTTAATACAAAAAAAAAAACAACCATTTAATAAAAGTATGAATTTAAAAATTTAAAACAAGAAAGCAGTTTATTATTTTTCAATGCATTGCAAGAGTAATATTAAAAAAAAAAATTGACCAATTGTTCAATTTTATTTCCTCTGCTGTTTTAGTGTAATTTTAATGTTTAATTTTTATCCATGTATATAATAATATCAAGAGCGTGTCTAAAGAAGAAAGATAAGCAATAATTTATGTGTTAAAATGACTGTTTAAAGCCTTTTACCTCAAACTGTTTCATATAAAAATCTTCATCTTTTGAAGCCAAGTAAGAAATTAAGGACTCTATTGGAATAAGAGTATTCTCAGTGTCTAGTATATTTATGTATTCAGTGCTCACATTATTTAATGGGCTCTGAGTTTCTGAGACAAATGTAAATATAGATTCACTTTAATTTTAATAGAAATGAATATAATTTACGAAATATTTACACTGTGAAAAAATGTTACTGTATCTAAATTTATTAATGAAATATACTTTGTTAAATCTTTATTAGAATAAGCTTTAAGTAAGTGCACAAATGTTTGAGATCTTTTTTACAACATTTTTTTTTTAAATTTATGACAATATTAATTTACGGGTCTATAATATAATTTTTAGTTAGTAATAAAGATCTTATAGCTTACCACTGACATTTGCATTCACAGACACAAAATATGGTTCTCTATTATTTTCAAGATATGATTCTGTCTTGTTTTTATATGTTTTTCTTTTTCTTTTGAATTAAACAGATAAAAATTGTACTAAACAGACACAAAACTGTTAAGTAATCATAAACAAGTTCATTAAAATAATTGATTTATAAACAAAATGAATAGGTTAGTTATAGCTTTAAACTTTAAAACATATATTTTAAGTGATGTCTTTTTGTGCATTACGTCCAGAAAATAACAGCAGCAATGACAACTATGATGACAATGACAGATGCTACAATAGGCCCAATAATGACACCATCTTGTGTTGAAGTACTTGAAGTCATTACAATTTCTGAAATTACAAACAATTGACTTTGGGCACCTAATAGTAACCAGGCCCAGGGAATTCAAAGGCTAATATGCCTTATATCACACATACATGAATGAAATCATTATTGACAATCATTATTGACAATCATCACTATGACATAACTATTAATCAGTTTTTATTTACCTCTATCGCAGCTGTCTCCATCAAATCCAATTTGACATTTAAAACAAGTACCATTTACTGCTTCACACAATCCATCCAAACAGTTCGTTGAGCAGTTTAAAGAACAATTTCTTCCATAGGTTCCCTTTTCACAGCCTAAACATAAATGACAAAACATAAAAATCAACATCATCTTTCCTATCCCATTTCAAATCAATAAAAATAACACACATAATTGCTTATGAACATAAAAACAACTTTAATGCATGGAAACGCCCATGATATACCTATATGGAGTGAAGTAGTCCACAAGCTGTAACGAAGTAGCAATCCATCTCACCAGAACATTAATGAAAAACCCTTCCACTCATAAAAACGTCTTTACTGATCCGTCGCGAGACACACCCGTTCTTCATGCCTCCTCATTGAGACTGAGTCTTCTTGTCCTTACTCGTCGGACCAATCACTAACACGCACTAACGGTCAGAGCTATAGCGTGGTTGACCTCACCACGACACAAGTCACATCAACTAGCACAAAAACATGTAACCAAAAGGGAATAATACAAATAAAATTATAGGGGTGATAACTACGGATAAGACAGCACCATAAAATTACATACACAAAACTACGGATAAGACAGCACCATAAATCTACATACATCAGACCGACATTACATTTTTTTTTTTTTATTTTTATGAGAATGGAATTTTTTTCTGTTTTTGCACAAAGTTACAAGAAAGAGAAAGCTGTGTAATTTTCTTGCACCATGTGCAAAAATAATTTAAGACTTGGTGAGATATGGCCATAGTTTTCTAAGACTCTATTTGACTCAACACCTTTTGTACAATCTGGCAGTTGAAATCCAGTTTTACATCCACTGTAACAGAAGCCGTTGATAGCTTCTCATGTGAGAGATCGACAGTTTTTGCTACAAGACTGACTGCAGTTGGTACCCCAAGTGATATTAGTACATTCTGTTATAGACATTGCTATCATAAACATTTTTTTTTGCTTGTTAAAAAATAAGTCATAGGGTTACATAGCTAAGATTGACGGATGATGTTGAGCACTTTTTTGATTAGCCTGTTAATTTAATTACGGAGCACAATTTATAAATACAGTTTAAAAATAGTTTAAGTGCATATGAATTAAAAAATGATCATGGCATATAATCATGCAATATTGACTTGACTGGATGGTTATGTAGTGCTTCCATGGCAGTTGAATTTTTAAGAAAATAACTCCATAAA
Organism: Bulinus truncatus; assembly: GCA_021962125.1. Classification (NCBI taxonomy): domain Eukaryota; kingdom Metazoa; phylum Mollusca; class Gastropoda; family Planorbidae; genus Bulinus; species Bulinus truncatus. Next base: position 294,729 of record JAGDYQ010000434.1, on the reverse strand, counting down.
ACTTAGTGTATTAGGAATCAATATGTATAATGTATCAATCAAACTGAATGGGTGAGATACAATGTTCAGATAATACAATTTTAAAACAATGGTTTTGCCCTGCCAGTAGTAGACAATATTTTAATAGTGAAGGGTGAGTGTAATATTGAAGGGTCGGTGTAATAGTCAAGGGTCGGTGTTATAGTGAAGTGTCGGTGTAATGGTGACATATCGATGTAATGGTAAAGGGACATTGTAAACAATCATTCTCTCCATGGTTCCTAAATGCACTATCATTAACAATAGACTGCTTTAACAATAGTATATATATATATATATATATATATATATATATATATATATATATATATATTACAGCCATTAATAGGTTTGTGGGATGGGGACAGGGGTCGTCAAAATCACATGAAGGGGCCCAATGTAAAGGTACTTCTGGGGGTCGCGGACTCAAACGCTGTTAAGACAACTGCTTGCAATTATTTGGCCCTTATTTAAATTTAACCATTCCGCAATTTCTAATTATCTAACCCTTTCGCCCCCCCCCACAATCTAGTGTTATACCATTAAAAGCTGGGGCGGCAACTGATATGGGGGTGGGGGTGGGGTAATTGAATATCACTTCTTGTGGCTAGCTAAATAAACGCCCCTCCATAACAATGGCTGAGATGTTTTAGAGTTATACTAATTTAAGGCACTATAATATGCTAATGCTTTTATGTTAAATTTACACGAAGCTGGACATATATTTTATTTAACAGCAATCATGTGTATTCTTACGCCTCTGTGTATACCTACCCTTAACACAATACGGTGGATCTATGTATCCAACACATCCACTATCACACAATCCAGTTTTAGTATCACAAAATGAATCAACACACCTGTTGTTGCAGTTGTTACCACAGTTTATACCCCATTTACCTATGTTACACACTGTAGCATGCAAAGATACAAAAATGATAACAATACCTAAAATGATTGAATATATTCTTAAATGAAATAAAACATAATAATTTTTAAAAGTACGAGGTTCAAAAAGGAATGTATGCATCGCTGCTCTGATAGCAGCCTGTATCGTTGTCGTTTAGGGGTGAACAGACATTTAAACCTACCATCTGTACATTCTGGTGGGTTACTGTAACCAGCACAACCTGAATTACATGACCCGTCGTCCAGATGGCAGCTGGTAGGACATGAAGAATTACATTGCTTTGTACAAGGTAGACTCCATTTACCTGGAGGGCACTCTAGAATAAAAAAAAAAATTAATCACAACACGTTTTGTGATAATGCATATTTTAACAAAATATTAACCATAATTTGAAAAAAAAAAGACTGACAACAGATTGTTTGGTATTGTGTGATTTACTTTGATTGAAATATAACTTTAAAAATAAAATTAATTATAGGATGGATGTGATGTGTTTTTTTTAAATTATAAAGTACACAAACGAGGCCAGTAGCAATTGTGTGTGAATATAATAAATTTTGGTTAATTTTACCAGCTGTTTGATCTAATCTAATTTTCCTATAATATTTCTTGCTAAGCCAAGGGGCATTATCCATCGGACTTTTTATCTCCACCCCCCCCCACCCATCCACCAAATGCAAAGCAATTTAAGCTGAGATAATCTGAAAAGTGTTCCCAATGCCATTTCTTGCGGCTAGCTAAATTTAAGTCTTGACAAATTGCTTTTTAAAAGTAAGATGGGGGGTATCCTAAAAATAAACCCTGCATACCTACCAACCTATATATATCCATACATTTACATATCTATCTATCTAACTATCTTGACCTGACTGTCTATAATTATTTATCAATCTATCTATTTAAATATTAATCCATACATTCATATCTTATATTTTTAGAAAAAAAATGAGTATAAATTGAATGAGAATTTATTCTCTACCTACCTCCATAAGCTTCTAGTTCACATAGAATTAACATAGGATAATCCGATCTATAAAGTCTGTTTTGTGAACCATCTACAATTATGCTCTAATTGGACTAGTAGAGTTCAAATTAAAATAGTATATGGGTACAAAGGATGTTGCAGAATCTTTGTATCTATCCACTGTGTTGTTTGATGAGTCCAGTGTTAGTAAAAGGAAACCGTTTAACCGGATACCAAACTCATACTGATTAGTATTTTCTAGAAGATATTTACGAAAATATTACACGGTGCAACAGAATGAAAAAAAATATGTAACTTGAACAATATATAAGTATTTTATTGTATACAATTTTCTGATTACAGTGTTACCTTTAGAATGTTTCGAGCACCTCCATTCGTGAAGTTAATTCATTTTGAAAATTTAGCCCTACTATGTAATATTTAAATATAAAAGCTAAACTCAGAAAGTTATTTCTTTTTTGCTGAATTAGCTAGTCACTGTCTTGATGTTTTCTTGCAGAAGTGGGAAAGTTGTGACTAGTTCTTGATTTTCTTTTGTGTGCTGAACGTCTTTCTATCTGCAAAAACCATCAGAAATCACATATCATAGCTGGACAATATTTTCCTTCATATCGCTGTTCAATCACTGAAATGTCCAGGTAAAACCGTTTTCACTGCTTGTCGCTTACTTCACCTAAATTGTCAGGAAAGAAATCAATATGAGAATGCAGGAAATGCATTTTAAGAGATACATTTGCTCCAATGGTCTCGTAATTATTTTATAAGTTTCTTGACCAATTCTCTGTAGTCGTCGGATATTCTGTTTCCAAGAAACCCATCAACGACGACATTGAATGAGTTCCAAGCTGTCTGCTGCAAATCAGTCAGCTTTGATGTAAACATGGAGTCATTCATTATAATATGTCTAATTATAGATCCTATAAAGACAGCTTCTGTGATTTTGGCATCACTCATCGTTGGAAATGCCTATTTGAGGTACTGAAAAGCATTGGAGTTCCCTTTTAGAGCTCTTTGCTTTCACAAAGTTTTTCATTAATCCCAACTTGATGTGAAGAGATGGGAGGTAAATTGTGTCTGGTTGTGCTAGTGGACTGTGCTTTACATTGTGTTTTCCTGGGACATATTCAGATCACACCGGCCACTGCTTCTGTGAATAATGCTGCTTATAAGCACGGCTGTCCCACAAACACATGAAGCAGCAGTATTTTGTGTAACAACTTTGCATGCCCATCACTAACCCAATAACTTTTAAGTCAGCACAAATATTCCAGCTAAATTTCATATAGTTGATTAACTAAACCATTTTTTTTCATGCTCTCATACGATTCTTTCATATCTGCAGCATGAGACACAGGTATAATCGCAGAAGGTGCATTATGATATTCAATATTTTCCTTGTTTTTTACCAGAAAATCTTGCTGTCTTTGTCATGCAAAAGTAACAATTGTTGGTATGTTCTCGTGTTTTTCTCCAAACCATAGGAAACGCAAATGACAAACTTCTTTGGCCCTTCAGCCACTGCGTCAAATTTGAGTAGCATGACACACAAATGATGTGTGGTGCCCATTTCTTGTCTTGGTCACCACGCTCTATACTAAAATAAGCATTATAAGCAATTTTGACTAGAGGATTGATACTTTTTTCTTTGTGACTTTGTTATGAATTATCCACAAACATAACAAAAACTGTCAGGATGGTTTAAACATATGCGTCTCTCAGCCATCTTTTTAAACAAAATATACTTATTACTTTAACTAAACACGTTTAATACATTTTCAGTCATAGTCAGTATTTAATTATTGACTTAGAAAATTCTCACTTCACTGAAAAACATTTAATGAAAGCTTATTTAAGTCTTTTCCGTTTCAGACAAAGGACATTTTAGAGCATTTTCATGTAAGCAGTGGCTACGGTTACGTTAAATAGAGAGGGAAGTAATCATGTTGAATAACTGTTACAAAAATAAACAATGATTACGCCCCTTTGATTAGCTTTTATTATTTATATTTAAAATATAAGTAAAAAACGGTACTTAAAACGCCCCTTTTTCAGCCCTCAGAGGTCAGATCGCAAAATGAACTTTTGATATACAGTTGGCAGACCAGGACCTACAAAATGATATATACATCATGGGTCTAAAACTTATGGTTGCTGAGATATAGGGCGCTCCTTTTTTAATATAGCTGATAAGGTAAAAAAACGGTACTTAAAACGCCTCCATTTTTTCGGCCCTAAGAGATCAGATCGCGAAATGGACTTATGATGTACACTTGGCAGGCCAAGACCTACAAAATGATATATACATCATGGATCTAGGACTTATGGTTGTTGAGATCTAGGGTGATGACGGACAGACAGACAGACAGACAGACAGACACAACGGGGACAATAGAGCATTTTTTTTAGAAAAAATCTCTAAAAACTGCCTTCTTATGCGGCCAACTGCTGCTGATATCAGCTCATAGTCCTACATCATTAGCCAATGACATCAGCAGATTCTTATACTAATATTAACCAGAATAAATTCAGAGCAAATTAAGGTGGGAAATTGCAACTACAACTATAAAAAAATGGCAACATGATGATTTGTTGCATGGCAAAAATATAATGCACTGCAAAAAGTTCTCATGTAACATAACTCAAAATGCTGACGTGCTAGAAATATTCTGACTACATATTTGAAATCAGCATTACTGATATATATATATATATATATATATATATATATATATATATATATATATATATTCACCTAACAGCTTATAATTTGCAAAAATTGTGTTGCACAGTGTTATTGATTAGGATAAAACATTGCATCTAACAGGCCTGTAATTTAATTAGCTTGATGGTACGCCTCAATGACATTTTAAAAGCATGCATTTCTATACATATAAAGGAATAATAAATTGCATATTTAATTGTAAAAACAGATATCAAATTTAATGGAGAAAGAAAAACTATATAAAAAAAATATTTGTATAAGCATTGAATATGTACCTCTGTTAAAGATCACAAATCTGTTTACCAAATAAGCACTTTGTAATGTTAAGTAAAAACTAGATGTTCTATCCCCTGGCGAAGTATGTGCACAGCTGAAATCGTTAATCATCTGATCAGTATTTCCATCAACTGCCAAATCAGCTGTAAAGAAAATAGTCTGTTGATTGATGCTCTCACTGTATGTGGAACTCTGTGCTGCTGTCTGCTTATAAGCGATGTTTCTACCTGTAAAGCATTACAATTAAATAGAGATATAATGTAGAAGCTGTTTTATATTATGTTCAATGTTTAAACTGTTAGTGCAATCAAATGCTGCATAATATGAATAACACATACAATTATTAATGAAATGATTCGAATCTGTGTATTTAAAACATGCCTTCATATAATGCAAATATTCTTTTTCAAAATGCAAACACAGTCTACAAAACAAAAAAGAACAAAGGTAATTGTTGTTTTGTGACCTTTTCTATTTTTCAGACTCAAAAACTTTTACTCATAATATTACACAGTCAGCAGTCTGTCAACAGAAAGACAATATTTTTTTTTTAAGTTAACAAATAATGATTTAGCAAATATAGTAAGTAGAAAAAAATATTATTCACATTGTGCAGAATCATCGAAATGATTTATGAACGAATATGTTGTATTGTGTGGTAAGTACGCATTTTGTAGCCAGACCATTAATGTAAAAGGAAAATCTCTTCTTTTAAAAATAAAATATGAGAGACGAAAAAAGCAATTTACCATTTCCAATCAGATTTAGTTAAGTCTTACCTCCGCTTATGTACAAAGAGCAAAGAGACGAAATGTTCCCGCTTATAGTCATACTTTGTATTTCAACGTTGTCTTTACACCTGATTTCTGATGTACCATTATCGAGTAGTGAAAATGTCTGAATCTGACACTTTGTGTCTAGTTTAGATGAGGTGTTCAGTCTATATAGTAAAATAATACTTGACAACTGTGCTGTAACAATAAAAAAATATCATGCATGTATTTGTCTACTATAAATTTCCTAAAAATAACAATAATATGTCTATACAAGAAAACAATACTAACATTTGTTTACGAAACAAAATGAGACATTTACGGATACGCTCTTAAATAGCCTACTAACTTTTTGAGCTAAATTTCTCAAAAATGTTTTATACACACAACGAGCTGTGTAAACGTTCAATATAATAGGTTCTACTTAGCGGTATATAACGAATTGCCTTGGACCTCATCATCCACATCCATCCGTATACATTCATTATACCAATGCAACGCACTGTCGAAAGCCTTAACTTTCAATAGGCAAGAACATAATCTATTTTTTTATTTCATCTTTTGAACTATTATCGCGGAGTCCCTAGCAAAACAGATTGCACTTGGGCTGCTTACACCTTAAAGGCGGCTTGTGTTTGTTACATTCCAATTTAAACGACTTACTGTAGTCTGCCAGGTTGATTCGCACCCAGGTCAAGGGATACGCTCTCTGCCACGTCACAGTTACTGACTTGAGATCTGGGTCCAAGTTACAGGTCATGTCGTCCCTGTCAGTTATCCAGCTGTTGTTGTTTAATGGGTTGCTAGTTAGGATTGCATCATCCGCCGTTACTAGGTCATCTAACCGAACGACATTTTTCAGAAACAGATGATTTTCATTGACGGTTATAATATAAGCGTATTAAAGGTAAAAATAAAGAAACCTGATTGTATAATACATAATATTATGCATAGTAAATTGTGATACATTTTTAGAGAGAGATTACCGAAAGCAATCACCACAAATGCAAAAACTAAATGTCGATAAAAACAATTAAAAAAAAACCCAGAGGCATGGCAAGGGGATGACGAAAGAGACGCTCCGCCAATCATTTTTGAAATTGTATTAGCAAAAGACATCAATAAGTTTAACTCTGCCTGGAAATGTTTAGTTAATGGTATTTTGGAAATGTAAAATTAATTTGCTGGAGATTAAGTAAATGACATTGCAAGTTAAATGTAAGAATACAAAACAAGAAGAGATTGATATTTCTTAAGAAAGCTATGCAATAGATTAAAAGTTGAACAGACAGATCAAGGCATGAGTAATAGAGTAGCCCAAAAATCCAACTTCGTGCCACATACTGGGGCACCCTTTTTGTGTTCCTTTTGCCTTAGGTAGTATACTGTTAAAATTTTACAACTAAATTCCAAGTAGAAGGGGATGCTCACAGGCCTCGGTGTTTTACCTTTTACGTCATTTTACTCGATTTTGTTGACTGGTGGAAGTACAACGTTTTTTTCACTTATGGCCTATTCCATGCTGACCTAGTTCTCATTTTAGATACATGACTTCCTGTTGTTTTTATGAACATTGTGCAGACGGAAAATAAAAAAAAACAACATTTTTTTTACAGTTTCTTTATTATTCTACACACACTAGGCTACAATTTAACAGGTCAAATTTAACAATATGCAAGATTGATCTGTCTTTTTAGTTAAAAATTATTTTCAGAATGAATATTTATTAGTTTAAATAGTTAATTTAATAATTTATAGCCGTACCTAGCTCACTTCGCCTATATTACTTTTCAGATCAAAATAAAATGACTTATACCCGTTCAGACAGAGATATCTTCCTTATTGGTCTCAGTGAGTTTGAACCATTGACTATTCTGAATCAACTCCCAACAACAAGGCTAGTGCTGCAGAGATTCCGTCATCATTTGAAAGATACAAGGTTGGTTCGAAATGCTAGTCATTTGACTGTAGAAGAGGTACTTGTTCTTTGGGGGAGAGCAACTATACTAAGAGTTTTGAAGAAGCATTGTGGCTGGCATGTCGTCATCATGTTCTAGAACTGGTATTGGCAAAGGCTTTCAGTTTGTGTTGCGGTCTCTCTAACTCAACAAACATACCTATCTTCAAAATATTTAAATATATAAGGGGACTCATAAAGCTTGACAAATATAGTAAGTTGGAACTGCCTTCACGCAGTGATGTTTTCCGAGAAAACACGGTGAGCTTCCTGACAAATCTCGTTGAATCGAAGTCCCAGGTCAGAGATGATTATGAAGAACTTATTGAGCTGACATTGATCATCTTAAAAGATCCACTAAAAGACCATTCACTGGAGAGCATCAGGCCCTGTACATCATGCTAGGTGGATGGCTATGCTGATCTATGCCATAAAAATTTACATCTTCCGTCATCAGAGAGAAATTTTTAATCTTACATTCAAGGAAGAGAGCCAACTCAAACGATTTGTACAGTTTGGAACCTTGTTATACACAAAGTCCTGGATTCAAGCACCCTGTGCAGCGGAAGCACCTGGAGGAGATATTTTGCTATTGAAGGACCTGCAGAAATATGAGTCTGTTGAACACGACATCAGTATCGTAGCACAACAAATTATCCAGAATCACATGTATCTGAAAATATCCAGAATCACATGTATCTGTCTGAAGAGACTGCCAGCCTGGCATTTTTTTCCGATGAAGTGTCACCAATTGAGAAACATAAAATAATAACAGGTTTTGGAATAGAAACTAGTGAGCAACATGTTCGAGGTGATCCATTATTGCTCCTATATGAAGGCGTCAGCTTGGGTTACTTTTCCGCAAGGCGTTCACAGAACCTGCTTACAAAGCTACACATATGGAACTCCTTTCTAGTTCTTCCTACAGAACAGTGGAATGATAATATTGAATACCAGAAGGGTAAGAGGCAAATTAACGACTTGCGTGTGGTCAACGATACTGCAGAACGTGAAATTCAACTTTTTGAGAAATAAAATAGACTGCTGACAAAAAAAAAACAAGGAAGAAATGCAATTTATTTTGCAAGTTGTTGAAGCCAACAGAAAAGCCATCCCTGCCATCTGTGCTGTTTCGGTGTTAACAATGTTTAGACAATGTACTCTGACTCTTCAGCACTCTATAATTTACATTTTATGTTGACATTTTCGTTACTGAACGGTTACATTACAGAAATGGCCTAGAGAGAGTGCGTAGTGAGCCCATTGTTTAAACTGCCTCTGAGCTAATATATGAAAATACCAATGATTAGATGCTTTATATATATCTATATATGTATCTATCTATCTATCTATCTATCTATCTATCTATATATATACATTAGGGTGATAACAATTTTCATTATTTTTCGTAACCAACATGAAACCCCTTACATTCGAGGAACAATTATATGTAGATGACAGTAGCAACATTTTTTTTTTTAAATTGAAAAAAGTTCCCCACCTTTTCATTTTTGTTTTCATATATCGCGCAGTTTGACAATCAGTTTCAATTCCACACTGAATTTTTACATGACTTTCTAGACAGCTTTTAAGCACATTCCAGTCAGTTTTTCCATTTGTTTATAAACAAGGCATCTACCCTCATCTTCTAAACAGAATAGGGATCAAAGAATTCCATCTGTTGAGAAGCTAAGCAATCTCACATGGATGCCCACAAACCGTCAAATTCTTGGAAACTTCACTTTTCTGTTCAATAGCCAGAAACGGCGGCTGGATCGAATCAAAATTATTATTACGGATATAGAATTGCCCTTGAGTGAAATTCTAGACTTTCCACTATTATCCAGCGCACTAATCAGAAAGAAAATCAATTGTCTGTTTGATTTATATGACAAAAACAAAAAGAAACCGTCTGATAAATTTACTCCAACACTTTCTAAGTTATTCGATGTCACCAACGTCATTGGAAAATGGAAAAGCAAGGAGGATAAAAAGCTCTACCAGAGGCAAATTAAGAGTGGAGGAAAGATTGGTTATCCAATGGTCAAACAAGCCCCTTTAGAATCAATCCACCCAAGAAAACGAATCCAACTATACAAAACTCAATCTCAAGCAACCTACACAAACACATACAACTGTCTCACAGCCTACACAAACACATACAACTGTCTCACAACCTACACAAACACATACCACTGTCTCAGAATCTTCGGATTCTGAAACCTCTGCTTCTTCACCCAACTCGACAACCTATTCTTTCACGTCATCTTCTGAATGCAAACCGAAATACCAAAGAGCAAGCACTACAACAGCGGGTTTGCTAGTTCTAAAAATTAACATTTCTACACATAAAGCATATGACGTTCTTGCAACCATTGCTGAACAGGATCATGATGTGCCGGTTCCAAGTCAGGCGGGTGTTTGGAAACGAGTAATCTCTGAAGGACGGAAAATGAAAACCAAAAATTTTCAAAAACTTCAAAGCAAAGAATCCTGTTGTCTCCAGTTTGATGGTAAAGAGTGCAAGGGGAAGAGTATCAAGTAGTTATGCTGAAAATATGACAACCGCAATAAAACCCGGTACTCTTAAATGTGATGTCTTGAGCAAGGGCATTCAGAAGCCACAATATATTGATTGTCAGCACCATGTACTCAACCTCCTTTTGAAATATGTCATAAATTTCTTATTCAAGAGCCGACGAGCAAACAAGAACTCAACCAGTCCTTCATTGACAAATTAACGCAAAACTATGCCACTCTTCAGGCTGATTACCACCTCATTGTGACAGATTATGTTAGCACAGGCGAGAACCCTGGATGGCGAGATGATTTCAAGTTCTTTTTATGAATTATGTCAGGCATATAGTCATTACAAAACAACTTCACGTTGGCCTCGCATCAGCTGCAAGAAACTACCAAATTTACACTAGGCAAGATGGAACTCACATGCGAAATATACTATTATAGCATTATTTCTGATACCAGAGTGGCGCAACATCCTCGCTCCTGCTTGCAACTTCATCTGCTATGAATGGGCAAATGCTTGATTTAATGTGCAACACTACAATAAAGCGTCCTTCAATGAACTGTTTACCTCACTCATCAGGGTAAAATGCAAAAACGTGCTGTAAAACTGATGGTGGAACTTCATGCGAAATCGAGAAAATTTGAATTTTTGAATCTCAAGTTCATATGAACAATATGTTTTACACATTTCTTGTACATTCTGTGCATAGTACTAACTGATCTATATCTTATTTGTTAATAAAAGTTGATTAGTTATTATTAATACTCTTTTGAATTAAACTAAAAAAAAATGTGTCCTTTTTTTGAAAAAAGAGATATTTTTTCACTTTTTTCTTCCGAAAAAAGGGGAGGTAGGGGGAACTTTTTTAAAAAAAATCAAAAATGCGATTGATATTCTTAAATTACACATTAGTAGTCCTAATTATATTCTTGTATTGTAAAATTTATTTTAAATTGATTCAATTCGTTTATTGTAGCAAGACCAAAGGATATAAATTGTAATACAGATTTACTAGACTGTACTACTGTTTGCACTACAGTTGGGATATATCCTGAAGCCAAATGTATTTACTACAAAGAATATGGTTAAGTAAGATTTTTGTCTCTGTTTTTATTATTTCATTGCTTTAATTCAAATACAAATAAGCCACAAGCCCAATTGTAACGACTTCGACCAGATTTATATAATATGCGTGCGCCACGTCTTTCTAATAAGTAGAATTTGGTAGACTACTTTATTTTTTCATACAAACTTTGAAGTAAAATATAATCCTACTGAGATGTAAAAATAATAATCGGGCCAATGTTTGTATTATCACTATCTTACGTCGCCGTCACTGAGAGTGATACGGCAATGGACTCACAACGCAAAGCCGTGTTTACCTGGGGGCTTGAACCCCAACCCTTTCAACGCTCACCGGGTTCACTAGCAAGTAGAGACTGAAACCTGCCAGCAAAGATGAGATTTTTATCTCTTAGATTCAATAGGCGCTTCTTTCAGTTCCACCACAGCCTATAGTTCAATGTAACTTAGCGACATCATAAATAGGTGACCGGGAGAAACACAGGGAGTTGAGCCAGAAACACACAGCATGCAGATGGGATGGTTTTTGAAATTTGGTAGATCCCTCCCTTCAGCCCCCCTCCTTCACTTACCACAACCGACACCGAGATAACTATATTTTTTTTTTATATACTATAAAATTTAATAAGAGCAACAACAACTAAATGTTTCAGAACGACAGACAATGTAGAGATAACTCTTCACACTATCTCAAGTTAACCATGACATAAATACATTACAATAGCTTTGACATATACGAACAGAGACCGAAATAAAATTAAACACTAAATGTTACCAACATTGCTGTTTCGTTACAAGGATTAAAAAGAAAAACAATACAAATACAAAAGAAAAGTTAAAAAAAAAAATAAAATCTTTATAACCCGGTTATTACTTAAAAGAGTGGACGTGTGGTCGAGTGCTGTAGATTAGTGTAGAATGTTTGACTATCGACCGCAGGTTCCCTGGTTTGAATCTCAGCGAGATCCTTGGGACTTTTTCAGGTTCCAAATCCGCCCAGCTTAAATGAGTACCTGACATTAAGTTGGGGGAGTAAAGGCGGCTGGGCGTTGTGCTAACCACACAATCCCTTCATATGGCTAGGTTATAGAAATAAATAAATTCTGGTCCGATGGCCCGCTAGGGCTAAGGGAAGTTTACTTTACATATTATTACTTTAATATTTTTTTTTAAATTTGAATTTCTTTTGATTCTTACAGAATTCATCGACCTGGTGGGACACATTTATTACGTATGAACATGTCAAGGATAAAAAAATTGTGTACTATACATCAACTTGTACTATGAAACCTAACTGTAACCTCCAGCTACAGTGCCTCTTAATATTGTCGTTTGCATGTTGCCAAATGTAACTATCAACCTGCCTAATTCAAAGATTTGCTTCAATAGTACGTAGACAATGCTCAGTAACACAAAAATCGGTATTTTTAGAATGGATGATAATGAATCATAAGAATTATAAGAGCTTTTTATTTTTTTTTCATGTGTATAATAACATTTGGATCTAGGGGGTTAACATCTCATCTTTACAAGGTCTTCACATCGAAATGTAATAAGCAAGTCACATCATCATTTAATAATTCATTATAATTGTACTGTGATACATAAATCAGTCACATAAAAATATTTATACATTAGATGTTTTCTTATTTTTCAAATCTACAGTCTGTATATTAATTAGTCATACCTGGCTTACATCGTCACCGAGAGAGTTCAAAAAAAAAAAAAAAGAGCCTTGCAGGATCCCCGCGATTTAAATTTAAATTAATAGTAAAAGTTTTTATTGTAAACAGAAATTAGAAAGAAGGGTCTCGCAAGCATCCATTAAATTTGGCCCCGCGATGCGTAATGCTGACCCTGCAAAAGAATTACGTTATTTTCCACGGAACGCTGACATATATCTACAAACCTCCTTTCAGTAACAAATAGCGACATGTGTGAATTTGTTTTATTTACCTTCTACTTTGTACCAGGCTTGCGGAGCCGTTTTTTTTTCCGGCTTGGCTCCGGCTCCCACAAATTTGACGGCTCCGGCTCGGCTCCGGCTCCCTGTTAAAGGAGTATCACAGACAAAATGTTTGCAATTGTGCCAAGTGCCGCCTTGAGGGGGCAGGGGGGCAAATGCAAAGGGACCCATCGAGTTTAAGGGGCGTGGACTGAGCTGGCCAATCAACTTTTGAAAATATTAATATAAGATCGGGTGGGGGGGGGCTGTGATAGCCCTTCCCAGAGGACCGAAATTTATGTCGGTGGGCCTGATTTTGCCACCCAAACATACCGCTGGTAAAAAGTTATGCAAATTTTGACGCGTTCACCCCCATCGTAAGAAACTTGAAAAATATACGCATTGTCGGTTTTAATAAAAACAAACCATTTCCGTGCATCCAGAAACATATCATTATTTTCGACCGATGTTTCACTAGTCACCATTTTCATAAGTAATAAAAAGTAATTTCAATGATCAAATTAGCAAATAGTAAAATTATACATTATTTAAAATATTTTTAAAAACTTCAAAATTTATATTTATTATTTATAAATTCGAAGTGACTATTCGGACCCGGGTCCCAATAAAGTCCGATTGTTATTCAGATCTGTGCAAGTATGCACTTAGCTTATCTATATAGAAACTTTATTATTGTTTTTTTTTTTTTTTATTTATTTTATGATAATTGTTTGAATTGTATGATTTAATTGTTACTCAGAGGCTAGGGTTCCGATTAAGCGGACTCTCTATTATTATTTTTTTCTGGTTCTGTCTATAGATGTGCGCATGCGCGACAATCGCAATTATTTGTGTTCGGGTCCGTCCATAGATATATATCAAATCTATGGGTCCGTTAAGCTAACATAGTTGGATTAAACAATTTTATTCAAATAACCGACATAAAAAGAACAAAAAAAAATGTGTTCGCTAAAACAGTATTTTTACTTCCTAGTGACTTTGGCAATTGAGCATTAAGAGATGCTCATAAAACAATTATATCAAATCTAAAAATGTAACATACCTTTGTATAGGCCTACTGATAAATCAATAAACATACAACCAATTTATGGGAATAGTGTATTTTAAGAAGGGCACAGAAAAACTTATACATATTTATTGTTGTCCGCTTTATCTTGAAGAAATTAGAGTACTGACCATTCGTATCACAGCTCCAACGTTTTTACGTTAAGACATGTGTAAGTTTATGTCAACACTTCATCTACTTTCTCTTGAATAACTTCACGAGCCAAATGTGGCTCGCGACTGTAAAAAAATAGCCTCTCCCCTAGCTTCATGTTGTAGTCACATTATTCCTAAATTTGCCGATTGCTTTCATCAATGTTATTATAACCTTATAAACTATTTACATAAAAATAAAAACTCAGATTTTTACATGAGATACTACAAAGTCATTTGAATCAAAATAGATCACTATATGTACCTCAATGTATCTTCCTCATATTTAATAGTATATCTCCTGTCGGGAACAACACAACTGCCATAAGATGTAATACACAATTAATAAAACGTAATTTAACTATTAGTTGAAGAATTTAGTCGGTTTGTTCTATGAAAATAAGTGGAGGTTATATATATTATATGTTTGTAATAATATTATAAGCGATGAATAAAATATACGACTTTTAATTAGCCTTGTCTAACTCAAGCCCTAACATTTACTGAATAATCAAAGTTTCAGTTAGATAACTTGACTTCAGATGTTCATTTATGAAGAAAATAAAGTGTTTAAAAAAAAACAAAAAAAAACTATAATACAAGTCTTTAAACTTGTATTCTTTATATTAAATCTAAGATGAGCCATCTGTTTTATTTATTGTATTTCTTAGTAGTTTGTCTGGTAAAGAGAGGATTCCTACCTTTTATCACGTTTGCCATGGCCAATCAAATTTTATAAAAATTCAAATAGACCGGAGATTTACAAAATGTTTAGTTTTCTAGCCTACATATATTGACAATTAAATTATAAATTCTTGTTTTAATTAAAAAGTTGTTTTTTTTAAATACGACCGATAACTACTGAGGCTGATACAATCAAGGGTACACCATATTCTGGTGAATGATAATTCAAACTATTTTCCCTTTGAGATGGCTCTATATTTAAAAACAATATTTTAACTAATACCACTGTAATATACACATCATTACATTTATGCAAATAAAAAAACATCAGGGTTCAGGGTTCAATCCCTGGTAAAGCCAATTTTATTCACCGCTAACTTGGAGAGAAGAAGGTTGCCACCAAGTGTATAAACCCTCTGAAAAGAAGGTACGAAAGCTGAACAGATATATATGTTTGTTGTATTCATTCGTCCACACAATACGACCATTTCGGTTAAGGGTAAAACAAAAAAAAAATGGCATAGCTTTTAGATTCTCGTTGTTTATTGTGCATCATTTTGAAATTTTGCTTAGCGAGCACAACATGTTTCACTTATAACAAGCCTGATACATAACCGTAACGAAAGTGAAGAGCGCTTGTTTCCTTTTGCCATACTTCAATTCTCGAACGATTAAAAATGCTGTTTGTCAAATCGAATAACTGGATGGCTGGTATTTAATGACATTCCTTAACACATTTTATGCTGTAATTAATCATGCTGAAAAATTGATTGCATAATAATATGTTAACACATAGAGTAAGCAGTACTGCGTCTTGCTTTTCTAAAATCTCATGATAAGCGATAGCATTCCATTGTATTGTTAAAAAACCAACGCTATATTCTAGTGGTTTTACATTGCCAAATTACGATATCATTTCTACAAATCAATGTAAGGTAAACAGTTAAAATGATGTATCTTCTGATATTCAAAAAGGTCCACATTTTAGAGTGCTTTAAGTTATATAATAAAATATTCGTTAAACAGAGAAGATGCACATATTTAAATGAAAAAATTGAATGTAGCTTGATTAACTATATTGTTTAAAAATGTACTTATCTTATAAATTAATTTCTTTTAATTTGTAAAATGTTTTGAATTTCATTATTTTTTAAAAAGCTTATCGTTGTACCAACTGTGTCTATGGAGATTGTAATTCTGTTACGGGTTTTTTCAAGGACAATGTGTAAGACAGGTTAATTATTGGTCAAGAGTGTCTATGACAATATTTTACAATGTTAATTGTATTGCCTATATATTCAATTTAAAGTGTTTTGTGAATTTGTGATAACAGTGTCCATATATTTTTTAAATGTATACATTTATAAATAGATCTCTTTAGCTTTAAGAAAAATTAAAAAAAAAACTGATTCATATTTTAGCACTTTATAAACACCTTTAAGCAGGTAAATTTGATATACATATACAATTTTTAAGAAGGCTTCTTACAACCTATACACATTCAAACTCTAAGGTACTAAAGCTCAAACAATTTTTTTTTAATATAGACGTTTCTAGTGAATGGCGCCAGTTTGAAATGGATTTCGGAGCTGGGTTTGGAACAGGCTTAGCTGCTTAGGCGCTAGTAGCGGCTGTTTGTTGACCATTCAATGTGTTTGACGTCGACCAACCGTGTACCATCATCCCAGCATTGCTTCAGCAAACAGGGATGTTTGTGATGCTTTGTAAAATCAAATGGGTGTCAATGGCGCAAGAAATAGAAAGAACGTTAGTGAAACAGTTCAAACATATATTGATTCTATAGACAGTAATGTCAATAGTGCGATAAATATTGAAAACGTCAATAGAACAATTCCAACATACTTTGAAATCATCGGAAGTTAATATGGAGAAAGTAAGTAAAATTTTTACGAATAAATGAATTTTTGATAGCGATATGAAGTTTAAAATTTTAATTTTCATGCAAATGCTCGCTATTTCTCTCAGTTGTATGTAGCCTACATATATAAACATGAAATTATTACTGAAGTCTTCAATAAAAAAAGATGTATTCACATTAGTCTAGCGCTCCGAAATCTGTTTGTCACGGCAAAGTTTCATGAAG
Organism: Bulinus truncatus; assembly: GCA_021962125.1. Classification (NCBI taxonomy): domain Eukaryota; kingdom Metazoa; phylum Mollusca; class Gastropoda; family Planorbidae; genus Bulinus; species Bulinus truncatus. The sequence goes on along the minus strand of JAGDYQ010000434.1, from coordinate 277,527 downwards.
AATCAACCATATCGATGAAAAGTATTTTAAACCGGATGCTAAATATCTACAAACCGATGTTAAATATCTACAACCCGGTGTTAAATATCTACAACCTGATGTTATATATCTACAACCCGGTGTTAAATATCTACAACCCGATGTTATATATCTACAACCCGGTGTTAAATATCTACAACCCGATATTAAATATCTACAACCCGGTGTTAAATATCTACAACCCGATGTTAAATATCTACAAGCCGATGTTAAATATCTACAGCTCGATGTTAAATATCTACAACCCGATGTTAAATATCTACAATCTGCATTGTCCCTCATTTACTTTGCACGTTTACTGGCATCTTTTCAATGAAAAAAATACAAATAAAGAGTTCAAATATTTAACTCCCCTTCATCAAACCTAAGAGAAATACATATTTATAATTAGGTAAAAGGCCTATTGAATAGAATATTGTCATACATGGGACGGATGGTTGAGTGGTGTAGTTGCTCGTTTGTCGACCCGATAGTCTTGGGTTCGATCCTCGGAGAACCAAAGGAAATTTTTCCCAGGTCCTAATGAAAGTTAGTTGAAGTCCATCTCGCTTTACATATGACCTCACTTTAGTGGGTGAGGTAATGTTGGCTTAGCGTTGTGCTAATCACAGTCCTTTTAACTACCTATGTTACAGTAACAGATGAATTTTACACTTAATATATCCCATGGCCCATTCAGATTAAGAGAACTGTACTTATACGTTCATTAAAAAATGCCCATAAAGAGTCTAGGAGAACATTTTTTTTGAATTCTTAAAATATGCAGATTTAACATATGTTTTGCAATTTTAATCCACATGTAGGCCTCATGAACACTTTAATCAGCATGTAGGCCTCAAGAACACTCTAATCAGCATTTAGGTCTCATGAACACTCTAATCAGCATTTAGGTCTCATGAACACTCTAATCAGCATTTAGGTCTCATGAACACTTTAATCCGCATGTAGGTCTCATGAACACTTTAATCCGCATGTAGGCCTCATGAACACTTTAATCAGCATGTAGGCCTCATGAACACTTTAATCAGCATGTAGGCCTCATGAACACTTTAGTCAGCATGTAGGCCTCATGAACACTTTATTCAGCATGTAGGCCTCATGAACACTTTATTCAGCATGTAGGCCTCATGAACACTTTAATCAGCATGTTGGCCTCATGAACACTTTAATCAGCATTTAGGCCTCATGAACACTTTATTCAGCATGTAGGCCTCATGAACACTTTATTCAGCATGTAGGCCTCATGAAAACTTTATTCAGCATGTAGGCCTCATGAACACTTTAATCAGCATGTAGGCCTATTATTGTAAAATAAATGTAATACCACTTTGAATAAAATGACATTTTGTATTTAGTTGCAGATGTTTTTTAATTCTTTACAATAGAACTTTATGTATTATCATTATACAGTTGAAAAAAAAATAAGAATAACTTCATTTACAAGATAGGCATACACCAGAGCAAGTAATAGGTCAATGGGTCGCAAAATTGGATGGGTCACATGGTTCATGAGTCAATTGTCCCTGACCCACGACCCATCCTTAGTCTCTACCCGACCCCGAAAAAAAAACCCGTCGTCGCGCGATTCTTTAAAATTTCAAAATGGTTTCTATGGCGACGGCCGTCATCTTGAAAATAACAACATTCAATGGGTCATGAAGGGTCTTGGTCCAGAACTATATGGGATCATATGAGTCATGGGTCAAGCTCAGTGACCCATTACTTGCTCTGATCTACACATCATTAAATTGAGACGAAATATAATGTATTAGACCATTAGATAAACTTTATCAAAGTATTGTGAAACCAAATGTTGTACTTGTTAATAAAAATAAATCAAACGAAAGTTTGTTAAATGAAGTAACTGAAGTATCATGCAATTTATTAGTTGCAAAGAATAATCGGTCTTCTAAAAAAACCCACATAAATGCAAAATAGGTCATATATAAAGGAATTTTAATAAACACCAGCAACATATAGTAACATCAAATAACGGAAGCAAATTTGTCTTTTGTAACAATAAACTCGTTCAGTTTAAAATACATTAAAGACTGTTTAATAGAACACTAATAACATCAATTCATCTGTTATATAAAACCTAACTGTGAAAAGGAGTTAATCATAACACTGCAGTTAAATTTTATTAAAATCTCTAAAACTATTTGACTTTTATAATTGAGGAACAATGTACTAAATTTTATCATTATTTAAAGAAAGGGCAGATTACTGATATATTTTTTTTTCTACAGATTATGTGTCATATTGGTGTCAATAGACATAATTTAGATTCATGTGTATGTATTGAACACACTTATATATAATTCCAATTCATTTAAATGATATTAGCATATAGAAACGAATCACTTTTTCTGTCATCTGTTTTATTGATTTCCTCATCATTCTTTGGAGTTTCTGATTGGTCAGTTCTGTTAATCTCATTTTCATTATCTTTTTGTGCACTGCTGGTATTCAATGTGTTTACGTTGTGGTAGTTTGTAAACTCAATGTTTGTGTACTCTGCGCTTGTCTCTATGTGTCTCTTTATTATGTGATAAAGTAATTGATACTGTTTCTGCAATAAAAAATTAAAAAAAAAATGTTAACAATTAGTTCTGAAACAATAGATCTAAAGAGAGTACTATTTTATGTTTTTGAGATATCTGTAAAAAAAATATAATTTTTATGAAAGGTTTTTTTTGGATGCACAATGTCTGATTTTAGATACATAATAACATTTTTATTTAAATCTAATAAAATTTGATTCAGTTAAATTTGATTAGCTTTTACAAAAGACTGAAAATATTTTTTTTTGGAGTCAGCAGATTAAGTCAAGTCAAGGAATAGATTAAATTAATGTTTTTTTTTAAATTTATAATAGATTATGCAAAATGATAAATGCAAATAGCATTCCAATTTAAATTGACGTGAACTAATTCAATAATGAACATTTTTGAATATTTTAGTACTAAACTATACATATTTGTATTCTTTTGTGCGTTATATTGAAAGATAATGTCATTATGTGCACAAGTAGCCTAATCATGAACATTTGTACCTGATAATCACAAAAAAAAAATTAAATCAAATTTTTAGCCTGAGAAATGAGCATTATAAAATAGGCTACTATCTTACCAAGCTAGTTAAAATCTTTGGATGTAAGGATCGAATTGCACCAACTACCATGGGCACAGAAAAATATGATTCATTGTCTACTCTGTCCAGCAAAATGGATAGGACAGCCATAAAACCACTTGAATAAACACCATCACTACAATGAAAATTTGCCAATAAAATAGGCCTGTGTCACTATAGGGGGATTTTAAGATAATATAAGGCATTTAAAACCAAATTCTATAACAATTAAAAAAAAAAGAAAAAAAAAATCCCTATAAATAAATGGATTAGCATTTTTTGTGAATATTTATGAAATTAAAAATGCACCTTTTTTACCTCTTTCTAGATGTATTTATATTATTTTTCTCTAAAATAAAATATAAAAATTACCTGCACATAAATAGCATTTTACCACCAGTGTGAGAGGAACAGACTCTGATCTTTTTGGCTATTTCCAGCCATTTCTTTGGTTCAATTTTTGTGGGATAACACTTTAAGTGGGTAACAGAAATGACATCATTTTGCTGGATATAAACAAATTAAAAAAAAATGTTAGAAAATAAAAAAAAAATAAAAAATGATATTAAAAATACAGTTTTCTAATGTTATGATTTTCATTTCTTGAACAACCAAAAATAACTGGGTACGTTTTAGCTGTGACCTTTCTATGTATGCATTATCCTAAGCCAATGATGCTATTGCTATCAGTGTGTTATAGAGTCAAGGTTAAAGCTAACTTCATGAAGAATGTCTTTCCAATCATGTTTAATGATGGCATTATTATTTAATAGAATTTCTTAAATGGGATAGATAAACAAAAAACTTGTTTACCTTTCAGCACATGAAACGAATTTTAAAAAAAGTGATATTTAATATTATTGACAATAGGATACAAATGTACATATATCTCAAGGATATCTTCAATCTCATGAACTTTCTTTAATTTCAGTATTTAGAAGACAAAAAAAAAATTCAATTATTTCCTATATAGTAAAAAAAAAAAAACAGTGACTAACATTATGTGGCAACAAATTCGCAGACTTTCTGAATTGAATTGATAGCTTTTTTTCTTCCCACATTGATGTCTGGCTCACTTCGGATAATTTTATCTCAAAAGGTGGAGCAATTAGTTGCGGATCCTTTACATTAGGAATGTAGATAGTTGAGGTCTAAACAATATAGAAACATATTTTCTTTTTTTTGAGTGGTGAAAAGTAAAAGTTAAAGATATAAAATAGTTTCTTGTATGAGTCATTTTAAAAAAAAAATTAATATGGACAAAATAAAAATGCCAATGCACAGATTATGAAAAATTAAAATGGAAAAATAATGATTTTTTAATTGTCAATGTTTATGAGAAGTATTTAATATAAAATGAGTTAATGTTAGAACATAAGCTAGACATTTCTAATGATGTGGATTCAAATGTTTGTATGTAAAATATACATTTTTAATACATCTCTTTTTTACATATCTCAATAAAAAGTAAATTTATTTGAAAATAATAAAATTTATGCTTTACATTTTACTGCAAATTATCAGCCAGTATACTTTATAAAAAACTAATAAATGAATAAAACATAAATGATAGACCAATATACAAAAAGGTTTGAAGGGAAAATTTTAAAAAAGGCCCGCTGGGCATGTTCAGGTCACGGTCTTTTGATGGGCCCACATATTGATACAATTTTGAATGTCTTACTTTTTCAGAGAGATTCAATATTTTCTTATGTAATTTGGGCTGCAACTAGCCTAGGTCTGCCTCTGAAAGGGTTAAATTACATACCTCTTTAACTGGATCCACTTCAAAAGCAACTAATAGCTGAATATTATTCTGTGTTATCGTTTCCCACAACTCTATGGCCTCTTGTTGCAAAATGGGAAGTTTGGCTGTCACATACTGGTCTTTATGTTTGTATCCCTAAAAAAAAGTATTGCTCAATTAAAATTAAATTGAATCAAGAAGGGTCAAGACATATTTGAATATAGCTTATGAGAGTAGGGCTATATGTAAAACTTGTATTAAATAGGTAGGTTTTGCGGGGGCCCTAGGCATGGACAGCAATATTTGGGGATGTAAGCAAATTACTTGTGGAAGGTGTAGCCAACATAGCACATACAAAAATGTATGAAGATTTTTACCCTCTAGCAGTTTGGATCAAAGACAAACACTTTTTTTTTGCGTGCATTAAGACTAGTTATGTGGTTTATTAGATGTGGTCACTTACTGGGAGAAATTCAAAAATTGTGCTCTGTTCTTTTTGGTCAATATTGCCTGGAGCAGTAGTTGTTTCTACAAATTGATGACAATAAATGCAGGTGTATACAGTAAGACAAATTAATACTTCAGTGTTAGTCATATATAAAATTTTGAACAGAATGCTTAATAAAATTATTAAAAAATTACATTGAATCAGTACTTCTAATTTTTTTTTAAATGTAGCAGCATGGTGATAAAAAACAAACTAATTCTAACAATGGTTCTTAAATTAAAACTATGATGACTAGTATTTTTTAGAATAGGTGAATCAAAAGCAATATGGTTGTAAGCCTATTTGGTAATCGTTTTATTATGAATTCAAACTTATTCAAGTCCAGCTACCTAGCTATGTCTTCCATTATGTCTAAAAAGCAATTTAGCTCTCGGCTAGGACAATGATGAAAAAAGGCTCAACATATATGGCTTTTAAACATTTCATTCTAATGTTTGAATTGGTGCATATTTATTTGAAAAAAAATATAAAACTTCTTACCTTTTGCAGCATTTTCATATATATTGCTGTCATCAAAATTAATTGTTTTCTTATTTTTGAGTAGGCCTACAGCACACAATCCCTAAAAATGAAACATATATAAAGTGATGCATTTGAAAAAGTAAAATAAATCAAAAAGATGTGTTTAAAATTCCTTTAGAAACATAAATAATCTACTGTGTTATAGTTATGTATTAAGCAAATTAGAAATTAACTGTTAATATAAATGAATGTGCAGTCTAGTAAATATGATGTTTACTTAAATATTTAAAAAAAATGTTTGAAATATGATACCGTTTCATAATATAGATAAAACTTAAACTCAATCACAAATAAACAAAAAGTGTCAAAGACCTCTATTTTTTTCAATATGCTGATATGCCTATTAAAAGCATTAAAAGGTATTATTTTAAAAGCATTAAAAAAGAGTTGGATAAGGTCAAATGAAAATTCAAATAAAGTTATTTTAAAGTTTTAATTTTGAATATTTAATATTCAGCCAATTTTTTTTTTTACTAATTTTATGATCTCTTACATTGAATTCTAACTCCATTTTGCTAGCTCTCAATGGATTCATTTCCTCTAAAATCTTCAGTCTATCAGAAAAATCATGAATATTGAGTGTAGTTCTCATACAGGCTATGGCCACTAGAGCAGCTTTATGTAGGAACTCATATTGGGACTAGAGAATAAAATATTATTTCATCTACTTTAATACATGCATTTGACCAAAAAAAAAATATATATATGTCAGTTAATAAAACAGAAATAGTTGTAATCAGAGTCCAAAGTTAGCCTATCAGTGAAGTTAATTTTACCCGATCTGCAGGTGTTTCATTATTGAATTATCATACAAGTCCATACGAATAGACTTTTTTTTAAGATACATGTATTTAATGTTAAATCAATCCCTAAATAAAATTTGAAAAGTCACATTGATGTGAATTTTTTTTTTTGTTCAAAAGAAAGTTTTGAGAATAATAAAGTTTGACAAATTGTTACTAATCAATATCCATTTGGAAGAGAAAAAAAAATACAATTTGTAGAAATATAATAAAAAAATGAATAAAAAAAGGAATTTTTAGCCATTATTGAAATAAACTATTTCATTTTTTTATTGGTACAACCAGATTTATATGTGCTTGTTTGTAAAATATTTAGGCTTAAATGGAATGTTGTTCTTACCACTGTCTGAACCATACATATTCTGTCCTCTCTCAGTTTACTAACAGTTTTAAAAAAGTCAACACAACCAGTTTCTTCTGCCTGTCTTATGATGTTATACAGAGCAATGAAAGTCCCTGTACACCGACTCCAGCACTAAAATAAAAATTACATTTTTTTTAATGTGAATTTTTCAAACATATAATTGGTAAAATTATAATAGTTTAATCTCTTACTGTTTGTTATGTATTAAAATCACATCCTACCTGCAGTGAACTAATATTGGTCTATTGGTTACAATAGCTGTGACATGTTGCTCCACATCTACCAAACTCCACTGTGTTGATGGGACTCCATTATCTGGCCAAGATGTGTAGTGGAACCGTGTATGTTATGTGTAGCCTCACCTTTCTACATTTTAAAAAAAGAATAATGTATGTTATGTATGTGGAATCTTTATTTGTTCATTATCCTCTCAGATATTCACCCTTGATCACACATTTCTAAAATTACTTTTGTTATATCCTTTTAGCAATAATAAATTTTAAATCTTAAAGTATGATATTATTAAATTGAAAAGATACAAAAGACTTTCAACTATCACACCTAATGCTGATCAACGATCTTCAGACATTCCTAATACTTCCAATGCCACATAGTCCATACATCTAAAAATAATTTGTAACTGTCTTACTAGGAGGCTAGTTGATTTCTTATACTAGGCTAATTAGATCTCATTTATTACAGCTAGTTTATTAAGAGCAGAGTTTGAAGTTTGTTACTTAAAATAATTTGCAGGGGGGGGGGGGAATTATGTCCTGTTTTTTTTTTCCATTTTTATGTTATTTTCATCAGGGAGGGGGGGGCATTGACATAATTTTACCAGGGAGAAAGGGGGTCACCAAAAGTTTGATACTTGTTAACAAGGGATGGGTGGGAGAGGAAGTCTAAAAAATTGCCAAAATTTGTTAACATAATTAAAGGATGACCCTCCAAAGTTATAAAAAATATTACATTTTAAAAATATTTTTGTTTGACATCAGCAAATATCAAGCAATTTTTGTTAGTTTTTGATGAACTAACCATTGATAGCTCCAGTTTTCTGACAGTGTAGTCTGCAAAAACCTGTGTAGATCCAAGCTTTACTTTAATGTGTCCAACTTGCATCTTATCTGTGTCTGGCCAATACTTTTCACATTTGACCTACATCCAGAGCAAAATAATAACAATAATATACATGAAATTTATGAAAACTTTTTTTTTATTTTTTAAACAGTGAATAAACGATTTTGATAAAGTACGAGAATAAGCATGTGCATACACCCTTTAATAAAATAAAAACTCTAACCTTTGCTTCTTCAATCAGATCAGTTAACATAACCACAACATCAACTTTTTGTTCCCATAACATTCTAATGAAATCAATGACTGAAGCTTTCTGAGGACCTGAGATAAAAAAAAATTAATTTCAAAAATAAAAAAAAATAAAATTATTTAAAGTGTTAGATATAATGACATAAAATAAAAAAGGTTATGCCATAAAGTGTATTATTAACAGTGTTTAAAATCAATTCAGAAACTTCCAGAACTTTTTTTAGAAGTTCAGGAAATGCTAGTTAAATTAACATGAATCCATTTACAGTTTTGCTCTGTTCCTACCTTGGGCTGCTATAAAGTTGACTTTACCATTAAATCCCTGTAATTTCAAAATTGAAGTTGTATGAAACAATTTATACAATACACTATCCTTGTAATGAAATGAAATCACTTATGTTTTTTTTTTACTGTGATTATATTTGTGCTGTAATTCTTTGAAGACCTTGTGATGATATTTAAAAATAATTAAAAAAAAAAACTGCATCATTTTAAAGACAATAAAGATGACACATGCAATGCTACAGAAAGATAAAGAATATATATGATATATTAAAAATAAATATTTTTATGATAAATTAATCATGAACCTAAATTTTTATTTAAATTTTATAAAAACATACCCTAATATAAGAAGCATTGATGTAATCTGTTTCATTCTTTTCTGTGTTGATTTCCAGGTGAACTCTTGAGTGGTCATCTGTCAATAGGTCAAGGGTTGTTTTTTAAATGGAAAAATATAAACTTGTGCAAGTTTTTGTGATAGCAGTAATAATGAAAATAGAGTCAATGACAACAGGTACTTCAAAAAAATAAACAATTCTTACATGGACAAATATTTTTGTATCTGTTTTTCTGCTTATTATCTTGACTATGTCCAATCTCTTGTGTTACATTTTCGGCTATTGGAATTTTCTGTATGAAATACATTTATTAAATAAAAACATTATGCACAATTGAACACTAAACTACATGCTATACTTCATCTGCCCTTACGAGCTCTTAGATGCATAAGGGAAAGTTATTTTTACATGCTTTAAAATTTAATGTAAGTATTAATAACAAAAAACAAACTGTTTATAAAAAAAAACTAATAAAAATATGATTTTAGAATATAACACATAAAAGCAGTTTATTATTTTTAAATGCATTGCAAGAGTAATCTAAAAAAAAATAGTTGACCAATAGTTTAATGTGGTTTTAATTTTTACTTTTTATCCAAGTATATTATAATATAAAGAGCATATCTAAAAAAGAAAGATATTCAATATTTTATGTTTTTAAAATGACAGTTTAAAGACATTTACCTCAAACTGTTTGATATAAAAATCTTCATCTTTTGAAGCCAAGTTAGAAATTAAGGACTCTATTGGAATGAGAGTATTCTCAGTTTCTTGTATATTTATGTATACACTGCTCACATTATCTAATGTGGTATTTCTCGGGCTTTGAGTTTCTGAGACAAATGTAAATATAGATCAATTTTATTATAAATGAATATCAATTAAGAAATATTTATACAGTCAAAAAAAAAGTAATGTACCTAAATTTATGAGTTAAAATACTTTGTTCAATCTTTATTAGAATATGCTTTAATTAAATGCATAAATGCTTGAAATCTTTTTTACCATTTTTATTTTTTTAAATTCATAACAATATTAATTTGAATGTCAATAATATAAGTTAGTTAGTAAAAAGGTCTAATAGCTTACCACTGTCGTTTCCATTTACAGACACAAAATATGGTTCTCTATTATTTTCAAGATATGATTCTGTCTTGTTTTTATATTTTTTTCTTTTGAATCAAACAGATAAAAATTGTATTAAACAGACAAACTACTGTTAAGCAATCATAAACAAGTTCATTATAATAATTGATTTATAAACAAAACAAATAGGTTAGTTATAGCTTTAAACTTTAAAACATATATTTCACGTGCTGTCTTTTGTGCATTACCTCCAGAAAATAATAGCAGCAATGACAAATATGATGACAATGACAGATGCTATAACAGGCCCAATAATGACACCATCTTGTGTTGAAGTACTTGATGTCACTACAATTTCTGAAATTATAAACACATTACTTTGGGCACCTGATAATAGCCAAGGCATTCAAATGCTGATATGCCATATTTCATACATACATGACAATGAATGAAATCATTATTGACAATGATCATCAGATTAAGCAAGATTAAACACTTTACATAACTATTAATCGGTATTATGTACCTCTATCACATGTGTCGCCATCAAGTCCAGTTTGACATTTATAACAGGTACCATTTACAGCATCACACAATCCGTCCAAACAGTTCGAAGAGCAGTTTAGAGAACAATTTTTTCCATAGGTTCCCTTTTTACAGCCTAAACATAAATGGCAAAACATAAAAAAAATCAATATCATATTTCGTATCTCGTTTCAATTCCAGAATAATAACACGACTAAAATTCATTATGAACATAAACACAACTTTAATGCATGGTAACGTCCATGATATATGGAGTGAAGTAAGTCCACAAGCTGTAACGAAATAGCAATCCATCTCAACAGAACATTAATGAATAACCCTTTCACTCTCAAAAACGTCTTCACTGATCCATCTTCATGCCTCCTCCTTGAGACTAACTATTTTGTGAGACTCTTGTCCTTATTCGTCGGAGTACCCCGTGAAAATATCCAGACAGACTGTCCACGTTGCCTATTGTTAGTATCATGTGATCCTCGACCAATCACTAACACGCTCCAGCGGTCAGATCCAAAGCGTGGTTGACCTTACCACAACCCATGTCACATCAACTAGCTCAATAACAAGCAACAAAAGGGGAATAATACAAATAACAATTATAGGGGTGATAACTACAGCAGTATATAATTACATACATAAGACCGACTTTACACATTTTATTTTGAATTTGTATGATCCAACATGAATGTTACATTTGGTTGAGATTCCGTATGACTAGAAATTTATTTTAAAAATTACTAAGTTCTAATTTTATTTTTACCTTGATCGCAGTAGGGAAGTCCAAATCCTTCAATGCAGCCCCCTGTACAACTTCCGTTCTGGTCATTACATTCACTATTTATACAGTTATTGTGGCACTTCGAGCTACCAAAGTTGATAAATCTCAGAAAACCAAAAGAGCAGGCTGAAATTAAGCAGTATTTTATTATTAATTATTTTAAAAGTTAAAAAAGTTCCTGGTAGGTATATGCACACATGTTTATATAAATCATCTCATCCTATAAAAAATGTTAAGTAAAATGAGAGTGTGGAGGGGGGAGAGATTGGGGATTGACATCAAAGTTCAAATGGTAAATTGGCAATCATAACAATAGCATATATATATATATATATATATATATGGGGGGGGGGGTAAGAGAAGTAACATTAAATACATTGTTTGTATGGTAGCTTACTTCACTGTATTAAGTCCATTTTAGGTAGAGAAAGCTATTTTTGGCTACATCCAGACTGATGTAAAGATTGGACATAGTGAAATATTATAACTGTATTTACATCCTAACTGCAGTGTGGATCAAGTCATCAGACGTTTGGTGGTGTGGTGCCTGTTACCGTAGCTATAATAACCAAACGAGTCAGACAATACGGTCCTCGTAAGGAAATTCTTTTCTCTTTTACAACTCTTTGTGTGTGTAGAATCATTCGTAGGACAGTCAAACTGGGGCCCCTCTATTAAGGTCCTCCAATGATTTTTTTTTATTTTCTCTGCACAAGGTTGCAAGAAAGAGAAAGCTGTGCAATTTTCTTGCATCGAGTGCTAAAATGATTTTAGACTTGGTCAGATTCGGCCAAAGTTTTCTAAGAC